>PNEQ01110446.1:0-80413 GCA_003012365.1 Medauroidea extradentata
TATATATATATATATATATATATATATATATATATATATATATATATATATATATGTGTGTGTGTGTGTGTGTGTGGTTGTGTGTGTGTGTGTGTGTGTGTGTGTGGTTGTGCGTAAGCTGACATCAGTTATAATTTTAACATAAACTACTATCACAGTATTTAAAATATTTAAGTATAAAACCTTTGTCATATAATATATCGAACTGATCCAAATTTATTGCAGACCAAAAATTAAGCATAAAACATAATATACAAACAGTAATTATAAGAAAATAAATGAACGACAAACGTAACGGAAGTACAGTTCACCAACATACATACATACCGTATTATGGTGCAATTTTTATTTAATATAAATTCATACTTTAAATTTTGTACGTGGAGTAAATTTGTTAACTCTTGTAACATGAAATAAATATTCGATGGATTTCCTATAAATTCCGAACGATAAATAACACTGGGCAGGAAAATGTTACGTTTTGCTTGTGACTCAGTGCTCCCTATGTGCAACTGGTTTCTTTGCCCTAAAATAAATTCAAGTCAATGGTATAAACTTAATTGTGCTTATTTGGTTTGGTAGTTAGATTATGAATTTAATGTTTTTATTAATTTTTCTTAAATTTTTTTACTAAAGTTTGTTTTGGGTGACCATGTAAAAAAGAAATGTTCACAATAATATTTTTCTGAGAAATGTTTGTAATTTTTCCAGAAAACAAAGATTTTGAACAATATCTTAAAAAATTTACGAATGGGTAAAATACGTTTCACTTGATATCTTATATATTCCAATTCAAATAGGGAATATTGGTCGTTTCAAATAAAGGATCCTGAATTTTTTGTAATTACTATACATAGCCGTTTATACTTTGACCTCAACTACACACGTGAATAAAATAACAGATATGACAGTTTTTAATAACATTTTGGATACCTACATGTACCTCAAGTACTTGCGTGTATATAAATATCACGTAGGAATGTACAAAAAAACAGAAGACCAAAAAATTAAGAAAACATTTTAAATAAAAACATATAAAGTGTACAACGGTTCTGATTTGTTCTTGCAGTTACGTATGGTATGAGTTTGTATACTATTACGCATTTTATGTTCGATTTTTACTGAATGTCTGCTTTAACACTAGACATGGCTACATATTCTTAATTAAGTGCGCTCCTATTTCCTGACATTAATAATAAGGATTTTAATAGGTTGTCGGAAGCTAAAGTAAAAGCAGGCATATTTGTGGGGCCACAATTACAAAATGTAATGAAATCTGAAGAGTTCGTAGGAAAGCTCAACAGGGAACTAAAGGCAGCCTGGAAAAGTTTTGTTTCAGTGACAGAGGCTTCATCGTAAACGGCAAGTCTCAAAACTTAAAGGCCCTGGTCAACAAGCTAGTGGAGAGTTTAGGTAAAATGGGATGACGCACGTCTGTCAAAATGAATATGCTGTATTCTCAAATTGAGAGCTTTAAGGATAATATGAGCGACTTCTCGGAGGAAGAAGGAGAGAAATTCCACCAGGAGTTAATATAGATGAAGCGCCGATATCAAGGACATCAATCGAAGAGTATGACGGGGCATTACACTTGGGGACTTCTTCGAGAAAAGTCCACTGGAATTCAAACAAAAGTCTATGCCACGTAAAACTGTACTTTAAAGCCATATCGGCGTTTAAGATATTTCAAATAATTTTTATTAGCGTTTGTTCTACTTTTTTTTTCTTTTTTGTGCATTTTTACCCTATGTTTACATGGAAGTAAGTGAAGTACATACAAATGTGTAAAGTTTTACTTAAACCTGTCATATCTGTTACTTTACTTACTTGTGTGCAGTACAGTTCAAAATACTTTTTAACAAACATTAATAGAAAATATCAGTTTTAAAAACAAGCATTTATTTAAATGCTCTAAAGAGAAGGAAATACACTTAAAAATAAATCCAATCTATGGATTCATTACATTACACAATTTATATAATATTAAAGCTTATCGCGAGATTTACCTATTAAAAAACATATTTTTTCTTAGAATTACTTATGTCAAGATAAAGTTACATATTGTATTCTTGTTTACCTACACAGGTAAATCTCGCGACAAGCTTTATATCATATAAATTGTGCAATAAAATTAATTGATGGATTTGACTTAATTTAAATTTATATTCTTCTTTTTAGAGACTTTAGATGAAAGCTAGTATTTTTAAATGTTTTATTTACTATTAATTTGGTTTTTATTTTTTAGATATTTTTCCACGTTGTTCCCACGAGTACCGAATAAATATCCGTCGCCCCTCCCAGATCTTAGTTCAGAAGTGTAGAGCTAATATACAACATGGTTCACCCCGGTGCCCTGAGGTGGTACGTTCACATCATTTTAAATACACTCTGATGCCACTCAGTCCTCGGCACGGCTTACCTTGACTTGGGTGTTTGGAGTTATGCGCCACGTATTCAGCTTGAAGCTTATGTGTGCCAAACGAAACACAGTTCCAGGTTTGATTTTGGAATTTTTACCACCGATAGATTTTGCCCAGGGTATAGGTCGATAATAGTTAAGACACGACCCTACTAGGTCTTACCGTTTAGCCGAGCTGACCGCGGACGTCATTTTATTCGTAGTCTTCTTAGCAAACTCTTTCATTTGATACTCATATCATGGGAATTCATAGAAATAACTAGTCCGCCATCTTGGACGGTTCGCCATATTGGATTAAGAATTACGTCACTTAGCTAACCATGCATTGTCATCCAAACTAAACGTGTATGGAAAATTTCAACTCAATCGGTTGAGGATTACTGCGTTAAAATTCAGTTGCAAGGTTTAACCCGAACAAACATACAAACATTGCAAGATAAATAAAAAGCTTGAAAAAATCAGCTGCTCTGCAATACTTACTGCGAGCTCAAATATTAACTATTTGGAAACATGAGAATTTTTTAACTCATTATGTTATTATATTGTTCATTCACTTTTAATTGATGGTATATGTATTGGCTTAAATCATGATCTTTAAAATAAAACTGATATTGTAAACTGAAACTCGACTAAAAAAGTATAAAACTAGCTAATGCGAAATCTCTTAAACTATTTTGTATACATTTGTCTGGCTCAACTAAGCATATTTACCTATATAATAATACAGGCTGAAACTGACACGGTGAAACGCGCTTGGACTTCTTAAGAATTCCACTGCATAATCATATGTAATTAATACAGATGATGGTGTATCGCGAAATTGTTTTCTGCCAACATACCTTTGAAAACGCTGTAGTTTCTTGCACCATATATGATTCGGTGATATACGTCTGACACAACGTAGCTGTCTGAAGACTAATTACAGCCATCAAATATTACAACAGCGGGATTCTTATTGACTCAGTCAAAGAGAGTAACATCTCCACGTACAAGTTAAAGCCAGTGATCTTCTGGTCAGCTGAACGTGTGTAGAAATCCAGCAAACAGTCAAGTTTTCACGCGATAAACCATCCTCTCTAGTCATGATTTTACATGTACTGAAATCTTGGTTGTAAGCTAAATAGTAACGGTCAAATTGAGATACTGCACCATAAGCAACGCTAGAAACCAACAGACTTGGCGAACAGATGCTTTTCGAGTCTTAAAATAACGAGTAAATGAGATAATGAACACCACATGACCCAGTAACTCTTTGTCATGACGACAAAGACACCGGCCTCATGTCATGTTTCGGTCTGTATACAGCACGCTACAATAACTGTTAAGCAAACAAGCAACGATGAATTGACCCTTTCTCCTCTTCGCCGCAGCAAAAGGCAACTATGACCTTTGACCCGCTCGGTGTGTGAGGAGAGCTGGGTAGACGCAAAGGTTTTTCTTCTGAGCGGTACCCTTCAAGAAGGGTTCGTTCCGTCCCTCTTTTTTTGTAAGGGTCAGCTCAAAAATCTTTGTATAATGGTCCCGGGGCAAAACACCGGGTTGGTGGCGCGTGGCGGTGCTAGGAGCCGGTTTGTCAAAGAACATCTCTTCCGAAAATTCTTTCACCGTCCCTTGAGTTGCGCACAATGACCCGGCTATGATGACTACAGGTCGACTACTAAGTCCTGGTGATATTTGAAGTATTTATACTTTCATGCAAAGCTCATGACAGGGTTCACATACACTGCCAAAACGCAGTGTATCTAAAACTGTGGAGAAAGAACGCTGAAAATTTAATTGAGGAGAACCAAGGATATCAGAGCAGTTTATCAGACAGTGCTTGTGTAACTGTAAAAAAAAATTTGTTATGAGGGTTATACTTGTCTCTATAACACAGACAAAGAAATATTTTCCCCCGAGTTCATGTAGCAATGACTTTTAGGCGATATATGCAAATTCATCAATAAACGTAGACTCTATATCGCTTAATGTAATGACATATAAAGTCGTCTACGATAAATAATTATTGCAAGTATTGCAGTTTAAACTTTTCATTTTGTGTACTCGGATTTTTTAATCCGCCATTCTTATCTATCTTGTAATAAAATATGTCTGAAACCATCACCGTAAGGATATTTGTCCAAGACTAAATGTTTTTAATTTCCGTTGCTGATTTCAAAAACTATGTTAAATCAGCACAAGTATTTCGTGTAGAGTAGTTTCTTGTGAAATAGCCGAGAAAATCAAGAATTTAAAACATCTCACAACAAATTAATAATCCACTGGGATTTAAGAAATAGTCCCGTTTTATCTTTGACTCGAATCGTCAATGCCCTTTATTTACAAGTGAGTACGGACCGTTCGCATGAGCGGTAATCGAGGAAGTTAGGACACTGAATCTATGTTGCCAACTAATCGTTATTTCAAAGAAAACGTGTACTTACCGGTCTTTTCCATGTGTGTATACATTTCAAAGTACTGGAAAATAAATGTAATTTTTAAAGTCCTTTAAAAATACGCAATTAATGTTGAGAATATACAAGTATAGCTTAAAGGTTAGTAAAATTAGACTACCCATAATTATTGAATTAATCGCCATGCCTAATTTTATGTGTTAGTTGAAAATAAGAAGAAAAATCAGAAAAAAGCTACACACTTCAGTTTAAGCAACAAAAACATTTTAAACCTTAAGACAAACTATAAGGATGTGTAATTTAATATTATGTCATGCCATAAATTAATTTATGCTATTTATTAAATTATTACATATTTATCAAACTAGCAAATCTCGCGTGTATGAATATAAAACCAACAGGAGAATGTGGTATTTCCATTCTGAGAAGTTAGGGGTGGCTTCCTCCAGTGTCAAGTTCAGTCAAATTACAGACAAAATATATTTTGTTTACTAAGATAACTTTTTTTCCTTTGCTGGCGTAGCTAACATATTTAATCCGAAATAAATGTAAGAAGTATAATATTGCGTGTCCTCCTGATCTACACTTAGTTGAACACAAGTCGTATAAAATTATTCTTCGATCATTGCAACTCACGCCGTTGTTTACAAATACACACGAGACATAGTTAAATACCACCGGGCGGTGCTAGTTGGGCATTCACAGTGATATTAGTTTGTTATTCACCGGAATGAACAAAGTGTAATTTTGAGATATTCTTGTATCATTTTAATGACTTCATTTTTGTTATGTGTATATCAAAGTGGAACATGCACGATTTATTTTACTATGAAACAATGAAATTACCATATTAATGATTTTATTATCCATAAACTATTTCTTAAAATAAGACTAATACGGAATAAAAAATTAATACAACAATAATTTAATCAAAAATATGATTATCCATAGCCGGCAGAGTCGTAAACTTATACGTGTTTTTGTATGCGTTAGTGGTAACATGAATTATTAAATAGCCTGTGCCTTTAAACAGGTCTATGTCAACTTCGAATCTGACGAGACGGAAATAAATACTTGCAACTGAATGAATTTGGTGCATATCAAATCCCACTAAATTTTCTTAATAAGTAAGGTGGAACTATTAGATTGATGGGTTTGTAAATGATTGAATTTGCATCTCGAGGAAAATTTGGAAACGTTAATTACCAACATTGATCTACAGAGAAGGCTGAAGGGTAACTCTACGTGTTACGGTAATGATACGGTCATAATAGTGATTAGGGCTGCATGCTTTGTGTGCAGGCACTTACTAAGCTAGGATATAGTAAGTTCCAACAGGAGAGCATCAATTGGAATTCGTACTACCGTTACACTCGCGACGCCAGCTTCACATCCGAGCCCGAGTTGTTCCAGATCAAAGCCTCTATAAAAGCCTTCAAGCAACGTCAATACATAACTGTTGCAATGTATCTAATGTCAAGGCCTCAAATAATCATTATCAATCAAATTCATACGCCTTGCCCAAACTAAATAAACATTTTAAAATATGTCAATATACAATATAAACTAAATTCAAAGTTCGAATCAAAATGAGAACTGGTTTACTGAAACAATGCTGCAACATAAAATTTATTCCATAAGTTCATCTGTTAAAAAGTGTTTATTGTGTTTAATGTTAATGTCTTACAAAGTCTATATCCGAAAGATAAGCATGCTTTAGCAACATAGAGATAAATACTTTGATTACGTCACCTGTGTAAAATCTTAAAATAAGCAAATAGCAGATAATAATAATTCATATAGAGTGGGCATATGATTTAGAAGGTTATGTACATATGTTTTAATGTAATTACGATAGTTTGTCTGTAAATTAACAAAAAAAATATTTTATGACAATCCTGTTAAAATACGACATAGAAGTATATATTATAAATTACTACTGTTACAAAACCAGTTTTTCAAAAAAGTGTACGGTTATTCCTTCATTTCAGATAAACTCACTACTAATTGAAATGTCAAACTAAATATTACAAATCGTGAGTGGTGACTGATTAAAAAAAATTCTAAGAAAATGGCAATCAGTCCTCATCGACAAAACCGAAACTATTTTAAATTACCTTATTGCACTCATATTAACCATTTTTGGGCAATATTGTTCGATATTTAATACTTACTACCATCGAGTAAAGCATGAACCCGTCAGAAAATTAATACTTAGATTTGCGCTGCTCGTAATATTAGCAAAACAATTTTATGTAAGTTCTCACAGGAGTTAAAATTTTATTTAAGGCTCTAGTCAAAAACAAAGTATTCCTTTTTTTATGCGACAGTTTTTCTCCAATTTAACTGGATTTAATAAGTAGAATTATTTATATATTAATGTATGTGTCCACACAACCACAAGCAAAGTTTCAAGTGAAACGTTTCTTTGTATGTTTGCACATCTATATAGTTCGTATCGAGGAAGAACCACGTGGTTTCGCAGGATCTTCAGAAAATAATTGTGTCAAAATATTCAGTGTGCATAGGTATTATTTAACGGCTCGTATTGGAAAGTAAATGGTAAATAACATTAGCGAAGTTTTTCTCTAACTACGGAAATTAGGCGTAGTTCAACAATGCTATAGTAAGCTCTCTGCAAGACATATACTAAAGATGCAATAAAAAAAGAATGTTGGATTGTTGCACGAACCATAACTATACAAAAACATGGAAAGCAATTTATTTATTGCTTACAGCTATAGTTAGGATTGTTCCTGTAGCAAGGCAAGTTGATATTTTACCATCAGAGCAGATTGGTTTTTACTTACTAAACTTTCTAGAACAGTTATAATGATGTGGGAAAAGTCCTAACAATGTCAGGATCCACACTTGATTACTGTATGTTTTCACATAACTATTTTTCCAAGCAAACACTAAATTTCTCTTGACGTAGGTTTGTGTTCAGGTGTAATTTTTTTTAATGTGTACATGAATTATTTCATGGTAATTATTAAGCAGCATAATCATTTATATAAGTATAGTTTTAAGCAGGTTAACTTAAAGAAGAATTCGAAATCATTGTTTACATTGAAGTTTTGTTCGCACAAGTTACTCAGTTAGGAAAGAACTTGAACTCTTGTGACATACAATTAAATGTAGAATTATTTTATGTATTTAATTTTCATTTTAGTCAACTTTCATGTAACTTTTGGCCAATATGTTTGTAGGTATCATACCCTATGAATAATTTACATGAGTGTAAATTCTCTTGTAATAAAACGGTAATTAATTACCACAATATCAATAATTATTATTTATTACAAGTAAACTGAATATTTGCTTAAAGTTTTATGTAATCTATGGTATTAAAGACACAGAAACAATTTTTTTACGTATTTATGTAATCGCAAATGTTGTTTAAATTATATTTTTCTATAACAAAGGAATAAATTGAAAACATAACAAAGTAAAAAAGTAACCGACTGGTAGACAAATCGCACAAGACATTTGAAAGAAAAAGAACTAGAAAAATTTTAAATAACTGAGAAAATCCGAGAGGATTACCAAAATATGTATAATATTTAATGTAAAGTGGAACAAACTCACTTAGCCAAAATATTTTCAAATACCTGGTAATACATTTTAAAATACTACGTAGTATTTGCAGTGAAATTCGGGAGAATAAAAGTAAACTGAACCCTTGCTACGTACGCAAGCTATTAAGAACGATTGTTACCGAGTCACTGCAAATCCCACAGTAAAGTTAATGTTGACAATTTTATGTATGTGTTAAAAGTATTCATGACATACGTCAGAACAATTAACCTATTTATATTTGTAGTAGCAATGAAATAATTTTTAGCTACGTATAGTTGACTCTAATTTGACAGCGTAAAAATTACAAGTGTAGTTTAAGAATACAACATTGTAGAATTATGTTCTAATATGTTACAATTTTTATAATCTTAATACAAAATAAAACAAAATGGTGGTCATTATAGCATTATATTACACTCGGTATCTAAAGAAACATATTGTACACAATTTCATCAAACTCGGTACACACAAAGAACCAAGTAAAGTGGCTTGTGTTTATTTAGTTCACGTCGAATGTAAAGTGTCAAAATGGCGGCAATTTTTTTATTTTTAGCATAATATGTCATGTATGAGGAAATACTTTTCTTTTTTTTTTTAGAATTTCATCAAACTTGTTGTACATATACTTATTAATAATCGGCCTTTACTTTTATTCAATTTGTTCCTTTCTTTTCCATATTTTCAAACGAAAAAGTATTCCGAGAATGCATAACATAAGAAGAATTAATTTTTAGAACTTCTGCAAAATTGATATACATACAATAATGAGTCGGCTTGACGTTTGTGGTTTTGTTCATATCATGTAGGTATTTTCAAAATGGATACAGTTTTAACAAGTTTTGATTACGCGAGATAACCAAGCAAGATGTTTTCCCAGAACTACTTCACACTCGGTACACTCAGTACTTAGCAAGGAGACGTGGCTGGAACGTTTCTGTTCGTTCTCTGTTTGTATTTTGTAAATCTTGGCTGTTTTAATGTATTACGACTACGTGGGATGTATAAGGAATCGTTTTTCAGAGTTTTATTAAACTCAGTGGGCATAAACATTTTATAAGTTACTTATTTTATTCTGTGCTCATGTTATGTAAAAGGTGACAATTTACCATATATGTGGATAAACATTTTTTATAATCTCACTAAACGTGGTACACACTTAGTACTATGTAAAGTGACCCGACTGTTATTTATTTTTATCAAACTGTTTTCATAGTTACCAATTGGCAGAATTTTAAAATATTTTATCACATTATACATGTAAATGAAACATTAATCAGAATTCATTTTAACTTGGTACGCACGTTGGGGAGACCGCGACATTAGTAGTTTTAGTCTACGTGTTTTGTTAATACCGTATTCTACGTTTAAAAACTGTTGCCCTTGAACTTATTTTTCCCATCACATGAAATATTTGTGGACCTTTTTCCTTCGTTTCTTAAAAGTCGATACACATTCAGCGCTAGGTAAAGTAACGTAAATTTACAGTTGTTTGTTCAAGTTATGTTAGTAAATCATATCCTCCAATTTCTAAGATTTCGCGAAATGAATACATAATTTTTGGTACACGTTCGTCAAGAAATGCCAGATAGATGGAAAGCCAATTTATATTTATAGCAATAATATATCGAACTACGATTTTTAAAAAATTCTTGTTGTAGGTCCACTTTGTTAGAAGATAGCACGAGAATACATTTATATATTTCTATTTAATATTGACAGATTTACGTTAATGATTTTAACTTTCAAAGATAATTTTCACTCACTTTGAGGAATGTAGCTGGCCTGGTAACGTATTGTTTTACTTAATACACTGTTAGCTTTCAAAATAACATACTTAAAAAACACAACTAAGATCAACGCATAGCCAATAACTTGTCAGCTATTAACATATTTTAAAAATGGCGGATTTACTACAATGTATGTGTTCAATGCATCTACTAGTACCAGTTATAGATGTGTCGATCTTGTTTGAATAGGTTAACTGGTTACCAAGATATAACATACAACACAAAATGTTCAAATGGCACAATTCTTACACACAAAACATGAATTGTGGTTGCTGGAAACTTTGTGCGTTCCGAGATTCAAATAATTCGTAATTCGTACAAGCTCAAAATGTTAAGTGGGCGCCGCCCTACTCACACACACACACACACACACGTGCGCGCGCAGAGTGAAACACAAATACAAAAGTTATATATTTGCCCATCTCTGCAGTTGCAAAGTATGAAACCAATAAAAAAAACTTAATCATTCAAATATCTTAACACGAGTACGAATACAGTCGCCGTAGTGTAAAATAGCAATATCGCTTCAGAAAATAAAATATTTAAGTAAAACAAAACTAACAATCACAGCAACACAGCACTAAAATAGTAGCTAGCTTAATTTATTACACAAATTCGCAGATAGTGTGCAGAAAAATCTAGCTATCTCTGGTTAAAATAATATATTTCAGCCTTTGTGAAAAAAATCATGGAGACAACGTCACTTATTAATGCATATAATGCTGTGGAATTTGTAAAAATATTGATACCGATAAATAAGTAAAAAACATTAATTGTTAAAATATTGTAAACGATCCACTTGAAAATCATTTGTTATATATTTTAAGTACACATCACATTATGTCAACGACAGATGTGTTTAAGAGTTTTTTTTTTTTCAAATGTTAGTGCAAATCACCTATAAAATAATCACGGTTGTCATTTAAAAAAAAAATAATTAAAATGAAACGTTCTTTAGTGTACTTTCCTAACAAAAAATAGTCTAATGAGATCAAAGCATTGACTATTTACCTGCGGGTATGCATGTGTCTGCCTGTGTGTATGTGTCCTTGTCTGTACACGCGTGTGTATCTGTGTGTGAGACATGAATGGATGTGAACACAGACAAGACACAAAACAGACCAAAACGGACGGAAAGTGTTAGTATTGGTAATAGTATTAGTTATTTGTTTTGTTGTCGTTCATTCTTTTGATGCCTTTTTCGCACAACCTTTTTTTTGTTGGTTTATTATTATAATTTCGTCTGTCTTTTGGTGATTTTTTTTGTGTCGTCCTTCCTCAGTAAATTAGTCGTCCTTCCTCAGTAGATTATATTCCACTTAGGAATTAATTTAGTGTTGTTTATATATGTTCTTGTCCCTGTGCAGTATTCCGGGATGCGACAAAAATCCTTTCAGGAATTATCTGTGTGTTTTATGTATGTTGACTACAACTTACTGACTTTTCTTCCTTTATTTTTTTTATTGTGGGATTTTCTGCAACACGTCAACAATCGCCCGCGATAAGAACGTTTATATTCATATTAAGTGTTTATCTTCTCAAATAATGCTTAGTAAGATCACCTGACAGTGTATTTGTCACAGCTGTAGCCGCAAGTTGTAAAGTGGTGTCGCAGAGATGAAGTAACAGCTTTCCACATGGCAGAAGTGGATAACGCAAGATCACTGACCTGGACTGAAAGCGAAAGGAAAGAAGAGAAGGGGGATCCGGTTTTTATGGTAACAATGCCCCATTGTAGACAAGTATTTCGAATAACCTGACGAAGATGTTCACGGACGATACCTGGTGTCATAAGTGTCATTCTTCGTGTGTAACATGAGCCTGTTGAATCCTGCCAACAGCTGCATAACAGCAGAATGTCTCGTCATTTTCAATTAGGTGGCCGCATATCCAGAACGCCTAGCATTAGCAGAGCCTTGGCTGATAGAAGATTATTACTCATCGCAAGTAAACTGGAGAGGTAGACACAATCATTAGTGCAATAGGAAGGGATTTGACATAAAATTACAAACTAACAATAAATTAGCACAAGGAATAATGTATCATAAATAGCCTCGTATTTAATATCTTCCTTCTTATAATATACTAGATTTTACCAGCTGCTTCACTTACGTAGTTCTAAAAAAATTGTATCAGGATTTTATAAATTCGTCCCAATCCTCTTTATATATGTTTCGGGATAACGTTAACACTCAAAAAGCATTTCTAAAGTTCTATTTTCAACCAATTCGTATCTTTCCGCGTAAAATGGCTAACGACGGGAAATGACTATCCTCTCTGGACACGTCACTTGGTGTTAACGGGTAAGATAAATGTTGTGTACTCAGTATAAATCTCTACTTTTTGATTTAAAAAATACATTATCAGTATAAAATACAATAATGTCGATTTCGGTTAATTTTGTTTCAGTATTGCCGTACTTAAATGGGAAAATATGCGAAACTATGTTGCGTAATTTCACTGCCAACAATACAAGCAGTAAGGGGGCTATAGTTGAATTATATGCAGTAACGGCTAGTGATATTACTCGAAGGTTAAATATTTAGTGCTCACTTTATCCCGAATGACGTATACCCATGATTGGTGCTATATTAACAATAACTACAGAGCAAAACCACACAGCTTTACATAAGGGTATTTCAGTATGCAATTTTGTATGGCAAAGGTTAGGTTAAACAAATGCAACATATTGTAGCACAGTACAGTAATTTGCTTGTGTATTGTTTAATTCATAAGTAAGTAAGTAAGTTAAATATTGTAAATACGTACAACATTTGTTACCTGCAGCTTTCCCCTCGGGAATAAAAGATTAAAATTGAGAAATTTTGAATATACGTTTGGTATTTAAATAATATTGCCGTAATAAATTATTATGAAAAAAATTTTACATAAACTTGCACAAAGTATATCAATTATAAGTAAGGAATACTTAATAAAATTTAGGTCAATGAATCAAATAATTTTATTGCTGAATAGTTACCAACAAACAAATCCAAATCCGATAACCATTACGTAGTATAGTATGATGTCATTATTAAAAAAAACATGACTGCTTAGAGATAGACTATGTAGTAAACGCGCGCACACCTGAAATTCAGAAAAATGTATTTCCCATGGGAGCCGTGGATTTTTCGGGATAAAATGTATCCCTTCGTTATTCGCAGACATAATACACCTAACTAAAGTTCATCAAAATCCACTCAGCCATTTTATTATGAAGAAGTAGTTGCATAGGTACGCTCCAGCCTATCCCACAAGAACCGTGAGATTTTTCCAGGACAAAATGTAGCCAGCCGATATACTATCTCTGAGCTATAACTTATGTCAATCCGTTGCTACGTTGCTGCGGGAAATCTGCACAAACTAACAACAAACTTTACCGTTTATAATATTAGCATGATGAGTATTTTTTATCACTTTCCTTCTTTCAACCAATTTCTCTCTCACCTCTCCCTCAAAGCGTTCAAAAAGTTGTTCTGGTTCTAAAATGCGTGATGGAAACGTATAAGGAATGGTAGAGATTGCGTTTATCAGTAGGCTTTTGCCACACTACATGTCAGTCAAAAAATCAAACATAAATGTCTTTTCGATTGTTTGTATGTGAAAAGTTATATTTAC
Organism: Medauroidea extradentata; assembly: GCA_003012365.1. NCBI lineage: Eukaryota > Metazoa > Arthropoda > Insecta > Phasmatodea > Phasmatidae > Medauroidea > Medauroidea extradentata. Next base: position 13,797 of record PNEQ01110446.1, read on the forward strand.
TATTGTCCAGTGAAAGTTGCAAGAATGCGTTATATATTTATCTCAAGAGTTTTGTATGCTAACGTTTTACATACTTCAGTAGTCCCCCACGGCTTTGCTCTCTAGTATTACTCATAACTGACAATATTTACTTTAATTGAAAAACCTCTTTGTACACAAGATATGTTGTTCAGTCATCAAGTGTTAGAATGACCAAGCTGCTAGTTGAGCTAACTCTGCAGCAGGATAAGTAGCTATAGCTGTCCACGCGAAAATAAGTCTTAAGTTTGTCCCTGCCACTAATGGCGACTTCGCCTGGACCTTATTTATAGCACTGCAAAGGTGATATTGTAGGGTAGTTATAGACTCTTAAATGTAAGAGATTAATCGAATGAAAAACGTCTTACTTACCTTGTGCACAACCAATGGTGACAATGCCCTCAATTACGTATTTTCAAAATATTCAATTGAAGTTTAATGTCATCAGAAACTTTTGGAGGAAAAGGTTTCGCGGAAACATATTTGGTGCCCCAACCTTGAAATTTGAGTATGTGAGCTGATGTTGTCAATGAACTTAAATGGAAAGTTATCTACATAATCTATTTTACCCTGTTTAAACGACTACATGCAAATTGCACTAATTCGATCTGCCTTGCAGTTTTTTTGTAGAAATTGAAAGTTTCCACACAGCTTTTAACTGAATTCGAGCCCAGAACCTCCCGGAGCTACAAACAACTGTGTCAAGTAACGTTGAAATAACTCATGAAAACAAATTTAATTTAAAAAATATAATATTAATGTCCTGAACTCAATAGAGGTTTACAACATCAGGTCTCTATAGGTTACTTTAGAGTGAAACTACTGTATAATTTATTTCTCGCTAGTCGTACTTGCTATTCGGATCGTCTGCCTTGAAAGTTTACATCTCTCTTACCGCGAACAACACCTCGATATCTCTACTGAATAGATGGATATAATGGGCTGATAAAAAACGAATGTACTTTTTCACCCATTTGGGTGTCGAATTTCTAAACATTTTATTTCACATCTTTGACATTTGTATAAGTATCAAATTGAAGTGCGAATCATGAGGGTAGCCCGTTCAGTCGAATCAAAATCGTTCTTTCATTATAAAGAAAATATATGAGCCCTGTACAGTACTGAGAGTTGGAATTTCGAAAAATCTTATAACCTTTTTTGCGGCCACTTACCTAATCATCATCCTGTAGCAAAAATAAACTGGAAATATTGATGGATTCGACATATATCAAAGATTTATCTAAAACACATTCCAGGTATTTTCACCTTCTAAGAGACCGAATTTTGAAAAACCCTTGAATCACGTTTTAGAAACACTTTACTGGTGTATCTCGGACATGAAAAAAAAACGATAATGGCCCGCTGGGTTCAAGATATATCGACGATTAATTGAAAACACACTTCATCACTTTTCACCCCTTTTGACCTCCTTATGTGAGGAACTTTGAAAATTCCTGAAATTACTTTTCAGGTATTTGAGTAAGCATCAATCTTAAACAAAAATCACGTCGATAAATAAATATCAATAGGGTCAATATATCTATTGTGAATCGAAATCACATTTTACCCTTTTTTTACCTCATTAGGGCAGAATTCAGAAAAAAATATTTAAATGGTGTTTTAGATATTTGTAATCATCAATCTAAAGCAAAGAGCACTTCGATTTCTCGGTTGGTTCGGTAGATGTGGTAGAATAGTCGAAAACACGTTTCACGTATTTTCTACCCTAATTAAAGAATTTCGAAACGTCTTGGAGTCCTGTCATAGGTATTTATATACGTAACCAATTGAAGTAAAAATCACGACGATAGCCAATTGTGTTCCAGTGATGCAGACGATTCATTTAAAAAACACATTTTTCTCCCTTTTTACTGCTTGGCGGAATTTCAAAAAGTCTTAAAACAGCTTTTTGAATATTTACATAAGAAACATTTTAAAGTAAAAAGTAACTCTGTATCCCGAAGGGTTCTATAGATATCGATAATAATTGAAAATACATTTCAAGTCGTTCACCCCCTTAATGGTTGAATTTAAATAAACATTACATTGGATAATACGCTTTTTTATGATTCACCCATTCAAGTAAAAGTCACGACGGTAGGCCGTCGGGTTTAAGCTATGTAGACGAATCTTATGAAACGCATTTCACCCCTTCTAACCACCTTAGAGGTCGAATTTCGAAAAATCCCTTCTTAGTGCTCGCTTACGACCTAACGAGAGCCCACACAAAAAAAAAATTCACATTTATAGGTCCAGAGGTTTGGGCTGCTGTTTGATACGTCAGTCAGTCAGGGTTCTCTTTTACACATAGAGATAATGGCAATACGAGAATTTATGAACACATTTGAGATTTCACAAGAAAAGTAAACTATTTCGTTTGACAAACAACTCGCATTAAATAGACTAAAAACTTAATTAAAAATTTAAACATTTGTGTGTAAATTCATGTTCTTTACTATAAAAATAAGAACGAGTACAAAAGTATATAATACACGTACATTGAAATCCCCACTGAGAATCATTGTTTTCAAGATGACAATAAAGAAAAATATAAATTACGCTATTGCTGTAAACACTTTAGATTTACAAAACCATTTCACGAACAAATAGGTCTCTCTTGGTATGCTGGCATATACTGACTTTAAAAAAAATTCGTAGGCAAAGGGGCGATTAATTACAGAGAATAATTTTAAAACAAAGGAACATTGACTATATTTTTAAAAATTATTGCGTGTGTATTTCGAAAACTCAGCCACATTGTATAAAAAGTTGTATTCAGTTCCTATCGTTGCATAGGCGATAATTATGATGTTGATAATAATAACAATGCAACAAATGATAAAAACTCATATTTTTATGGCGTCATATAAATTATAACGTGTAGTTTATGTGTGTGGGAGACGCAACCGGTTAATTAGTAATGCATATGCAAATATTACCTGCTCGCTACGCGTATTTAATTTCATCATATTTAATATATTAAACAGAATTGGAAAGTGGATCCGACCGGTTTTATAAAGTTTTACAGTAAACAATAATAAACGGCGAATAACCCAAAATTACCATACTCTCCAAAAATAAGCTTTAAAAATATTTATTTTTCATGATGTATCGCAAAATCTTATGGTGTTAATCTCTCATTCATTGGAGACGCTACAAGGAAAGATAATATTGGCCAATATAGATCTTGACTTCCGTATTAGTTGCGGCAGGACTCATGTAGGAAAAACTTTATGTTTAATTCACAGCCTGGCCAACATAATTTTGGGTTTTATGTCGTTTTTGAAAATCCCCTCAGGATATTATAGGATGGTTCTCATTACAAACCATAATCGCTTCTCTTCTCCTTTCCTATTCTTCTGTATCCTCTATAATGCCATCGATATCTGTAATGTGCTAAGGGACAAACGTACCGGATATAATTTTCCGCGTTTGAGGTGCAGAAACAGAAGGCGATAAGGGCCAAGCTGCAACGCTCAGATAGAACCGCAACGCCTCTACACGTGGCGCATTTAGCTGTCTTTTTATGGGACTTTGAGTGGTGAGCCTACAATTTTATTTTTGCTTATCATATAGGTAATGCCAACACAGACCCCAATATAACGTTCTTAATGGCATGCTGCATTACTAATATTAAAGAAGCGTAGCTTGGAGTGGTTGTTTATTTCATTGATAAACGTATTGGTAAATATTTTAACATATTTCAAGTAAATAAAGAACACTGAGACACACTAGAACGCTGCTCATATAGTAGGTGAATGTACTGTAACACCGATGGGGAGGTATGCAGAGAGGCCTATGGGGTGATAACACCTTAGGAACGTATCCAAGAGTGAATGTTAGGAAGGGAAGGAAATTCACAATAAACGTTACTGAACTTGGATTTTACTACATCTCACCTAGCAAATAATGATCTGAATAATAAAATGCGAATTAATTAACATTTCTAACAGTTTTACTCTTCTGTACAATGCAATAAAAAGTCAGTGTATTTCACGGTTACCAAAAATCTAATGCTATGCAAATTCCAGAACCATGCCAAGCTCTTTTGTAAATAATTAATAGAGATTATACGGTTTCTCTTAACTTGAATCTGTCGTAGAACATCTCTCCTAGTAAAAACCCAGCTGATACTTTAAAGATGATTGGCAGAAGTATTTTATAAGTATATGTAGAGACTAGAAAAATTCGTTTAGGCGCAAGCTAGACTTCAAGTCACTGAAATATAGTGTAATTTCCGCAATTGGCGCTTGACATATATGACACATCTTACAGGGCGCCGATCCAATAAAAAAGGAGCAACTAAATGCACACCTACAGCGAGCAGCCAATGAGCAGCTGTTATTTGCATCAGTACACACATATTATTGAAGACTGGCCTACAGGTCAGTGAACCCGTGAATTTGTTAGTTCTGTACATATATGTAACAAATGGAGATCAACATTTACACATAATTAATACATTACATGCGTTCAAAAATTGTACTTTACGTTCTATATATTATAATGACAAAGAACATTTGTAACTCCTACTTTACTGTTATTTGAACTAGCCCAAACAAAATCTGGATTTAACAAAAACAATATAATTCACTGCGAATTAAAGATTGTATGAAATTCCTCAAATAATTCAGGAAAATGGTTATAAAATGATTTAACAATTTCAGAAACTAAGGCGATTATTCCGTAATTTTCACCTTATTTTATACATTACATAAACAATCCGACGTGTTATTTTATGGTACTGCTTGTTATCTTTATTCGATGTGTTAATCTTAGTTATGTATTTCGGTTAGTCCCAAATATAGGTAAGTTACAGTAAGATTTTTACTTTGAGGTGTCACTCTATATATATTATATATAGAGATATAGATATAGATTGACATGCCGAAGTAAATATGGTATATTTATGAGACTTGAACGGTTTATCAGAAGTGATGTTAACTGTCCAACAGTGTTTTGAATAGACATAGTTACTAAAACCATGTCAATCGATTTATTAAAATTATTTTATGTTTTAGACTTATTCATCATTACACAGAATTTCTATGGCAAGTGATAAAATCTGGGTACACACGAACAATTCAATATTTTATTATTACAATTAAAACATAACACATTGCTGTTTTAACAATGTTCTTAGTTCAAACACATTTAATTTCTTAAATAATTTTTTGGTCTTAATATATTCCATGTGTTGTTTAAAACGTTCCAAGCGAAATAAATTTATATAGTGTTGTCACTATTGTTCAAAATCAGAATGTTTGCATTTCGGTTGCTGCAATAATACAATTGGTACGAGACACACTATCGAAACTGGAGCGTGTGAAGACTATACGCTCAACGTTTCTCATTCAGTATGCTTTCTTTTATTTTTTGTATTTCTTCACAACCGGTAATAACAAGTACGCCAAGTGTTATTATTGTTATATACTTAATAATAATATCAAAACGATTCCTGAACAACTGACTTACAACATATCCTCAACAAACTTACTAATTTCATTGTTGCTAAAATATGGACTCTGTTATTCAAACATGGGACATTGGATGGTTATGCTATCGTTGTTTTTAATTTATTCCAACTTCACTCCAACTATCTGAGAATGCGTTTTATTTTGCTTGGCATAGTAGTTAATTTAACCAAGACGTATTTATGAATCATCTATTATGATTTCAGTTTACTATGCTTGGCATTATATGAAGGATTTTTTTTATATATAAACTATAGTATAACTTTACTCCACTAAATCCCTTTCCCCAACAATTCATTGCTCTTTTTTGCCTAGTTTTAGTTTAAATATTTTGAAATACGGATTTTAACAGAAACACCTTACTACCTATCATATTGTCACAAAACAGGAGGTGCAAACGCCAAGTTTGTGCAAAAATTCTTATGTGAAAATTGAGACGTGTTGGAGACTCGTGATGTTTGTGTATCTGTTCATGAATTCAGATGTAAGCATTTACTTAATATGTTGTATACTTTTACATTTTGTAAATTGTACTTTACTGATAGTATGCTTGTTTAATTGGGGTGAATGATTTAGGAGGGCGGGTAGGGAATTATGTGTGAAAACTGATAAACAGGCGAAATATCGGTACCAGTAATGATTATTTTGTTCACACCTCAGGAATCTTATTCCGCCTGCACAGACAGCGATGTCCCAGCGGCAACATGCGCGACGGGACAGTATTTCATCTCCTGCCATCGACGTCTGATGATCGATGTCTGATTTTTATTCGCCGCATGAAACTGGACAGTGGAGGATTCGCAGGGCCGGGTGAGTTCGGGGTAGGGTCAGTCGGGGAGGGGGTAGGTTCCCAGCATTTCCCTGTCCGAGTCTTTGTAATTATTTTCACGGAGCCCCGTCCCCCTTCCCCTGGTCGTTGGTTCTCCGTGCATGATCTACGTACTCCTGAATTGATGAAAAGTCGAGCACGTAATGACGCGATACCCGGGGCATCGGCGCACTTACGCGCCGCGTTGTTTGTCGCGCAAAAACTGCGCAATCGTGTTGCAACAGTCAGCAGTCATGGCCAAGGGGGTGAAGAGGGGTGGTAGATGCGCGGAGGGGAAGGCCTCGCGGATGGCGGATGATAGGTAATTCATTGCGACTTCAAACGAAAACGTTTGGAATTGGCCGGGCGCGTGATTGAAGCGAGCTCAAGTTTCGTTGACATTTGCGAGGGCTTCACGTGGGATGTCGACGAGGATGTGTAGGGTGTCGAGGGGGGTGTTGCCCGCGAGCGCTAAGTTCTGAGCTGGTGGCCTCCTATGTTGCCACCAGAGACGTCACGGCACTCGAATACCTCTAGTTTTCGCTCTCGACTACGTACCTGGCAATTCCTGACAGCCGACCATACACTGAAATAATGCTGCCACACACAACAGATAGATACACAACGAGCCACGGAGCGGGGTACGAACATTCGACTCTAGGCAAGCTCCAAGTTCCATTTCTGTCAGTCCCTACAGAAAACGAACACCCGTGCATCCATCCTCTAAAATCCTCTGAAAACCCGTTTGTGAGGAACGTTTGTCAATTAGAAATATTATTCCACGAGCAGCCTCAGTAGTACAGCAAATTATTAGTAATACTTCAAAACATGTCAGTGTTGGTAGTTACTATCTGGGCTCCAGGATTCGCGGCGAGATTCGTTACCAGGCAGCTGCATTGAACACATCCGTAGAAGCACTAACATAGACCACGTGATATTAAAATATGACCTCTCTTTTCACACTAATACAGAAGAAGGTCATTTAAATTAAAGGTGCACAAGTACAAGATATTGGAATATGTAAAAAACTTTTCGTAGTAGAAAAACTTGGAACATTTTCAATATCCCGTGCTATAGCAGACAAATATTAATTATACCCGTTATTTAACACCCCGCCCACTCCCATATTTGAGAAATTGTACATTGTGTGGAGATCTGACGTTTAAGTAGAGTTATTTTATACATATAGGCTAAAACATATGTACTGATTTCGGCCAGGCCAAGTGGTCGATTTCAATATTTAAAAAAAAGCGATGTCGGATGTGTTTATAAAATCCTACGTTCCTCGGAGTTGTTTCAAATGAGGCATCGCTCTCTTGACGTATTAGAGGATTATTGGATGTTCATGTGTTTGCATAGTTCAAATGTTGGTAATATACTATAGTCACGCATCTAGAGATTAAACCTGTTAACATCAAAGACGTAATAAAATAACTAGACTGTTACGCTGCTCTCAGGTTACATGGCCAAATTTAAGTTTGACATGTTGCAGGCGAAGGTAGGGAATTGTATACTTCAGCGGGAGTGGGGTACTGAATTTTTTCAAGAAAAAACTTGTATATGGCATTTCATGTGATGGGCTGCAATATGGCACCGCTCAAAACTACCCTGTTAAGTTATCTAAGGCTGCACGGCCATGGTATGACCTGGCCGTTGAAGCTGAGCGAGGAAAGTGGCATCCTCCCCGGCATAAAGATCTGTAAGTTGTCTCCTGTTATACCTAAGGGTTAAGGCACAAAAGGTCAGTTGCGGCAGCGATGCCTAAAACATGTCGCATACAGTTAGCTCTGAGGGGCGTGATGGTGATGAGGTCGAGATGTATGGTACCCGGCTCTAAAGTGTGTATAAGAGGAAGTATGCTGGCTTGGAAGTTTGTCATGCTTGGGAACGGTGTGGGGGTTTTTGGGGTAACAGCGTCCCCGAGTCAGGAGAAAAACTCCGATGGATGTTGGGTGCAGAAAATGCGAGACGTCAACTGTGCCCTGCCTTGCCTTCCCCCCAACCTTGTCGTCATCACAAACCGCAATGGGGTGTGATGCGAATATATAGCCTCTCACACTCACACCTGCTCGAGAGGAGACTTACAGGATGAGTCTTTGGGTCGTCGGTCTGGTCCGCCTAGTAACAGGACTCGTTCACGAATGTGGATCCCCACAGCTAACCTGTGGGTGTTTCCGATGCCAGGTGAGTAGAATTTGACTACCTGTGACCGCGATTGGGAGGAGCATGATCTGCTGCCGGCAGCACTCAACTACTCTGTCAATTTTATGGTAAGTCTGTACGGATATGGTGAGTCCTAGCCGTCAGGGTTTGACTGGTGAGGAGTGACAACCCTCCCAGCGCAATGGTCAGCAAGGTGTCTCCTATTAAGTCTTCGGGGTCGTGTACAGGAGGACTTTATTGCCACACACCGACGATGCTGAACACGATGGTCACAGGTAGAGATAGGCTGTCAGCATTGTTCTTGCACCCCTTGGTTAACATAAGATAGTTAACAGTGAAGCTGAAAACATACGATGGTGACCGAAGAGTAATCTGAACTGCCACAATTACAATGTGGAGAGTCCTAATTTCGGGTCCAAAGGTTTGTGTATTTTGGCTAGATACAGTAAGTCATATTTCATCTTCCAAACTTCATCTCCTCACACAAATCTGGCGGCTTATATAAAGCGCTAGTGTTCGTGAAGGTTTATAAAAGGAAATTTGACTATGTTATATCGATAATTCATACACTTTTTGCCTTACATTCGTACATAATGTTAGAAAAAAAGTTATATAGATACGCTGTATTGATGTTCTTAACGTAAAAGTACTTAATATTATGTACAGAGAAACCAAATACCCTAGTTTGTTTTTTTGAGTTACACTCCCAAGAATTACATTAAAACGACGAAGTTAAAAAATGTTTCACGTTGCCAAAAACTGTTTTTTCGTTAAATTTAATTAGAAACTAAACAGTAAAACTTTTTAAAGTTCATTATGTTAGAAAGTTTCGTCCTGCTTACGCTTGCAATTATTCAAATCATTGTATTCTCCGTGCCTATACATGATCATCTAACAATTTATCTTGTACTCAGAATTAACTACCTTTATAAAAATTTGTGCATTGATGAAACCCACAAAATTTTCATAAGTGTGGGTCTTCATATAAAAACAGGATGGATGAAAATTATTTAAGATTTGAGACTATATGGTTAATCTTAATTGTATATATGTAAGCAGTGTTTATCACATTTGTCTTTAAAAGAAACAAAATTCTTACATTAAAGTTAATAATGCTATTGCAATATTTTCGGAACTAGCAAATTTGTTTTATTTGACTATTTTACAACAAATATATTACTGAATATGCATAAGTAACAAAGTAACCAGATATTTTCACGCCCTGATGGTGTAACGCCATAAGTAAATAACTAGCAGAGCGCAATTAAAGCCCATACTCTATATATGCAGTCCTCGAACAGCTCCTAGCATTGATAGAGATACATGGGGTAGAGGGTGGGAATTAACCAGTGCCTATATTAAGGAACCATCCCAACACTCGCCTGAAGTGATCGGTAAAGTCTGTAAAATCTAAATCTGTATAGCGGAGCCGGTGATCGAACCCGGGTTCTCCTGATTGCAAGACAAGTGTTTTGCGTCTGCTTCAACTTACTCGGTATAAGACTTAAAACACTGTCAAGGTGTTTGTGATGTGAATGAATGAAATAATGTTTATAAAATAGGAAAACTATTTAAAATGGTTAAACTACATATTTGGGTATAGACAAGTTACTGAATTACTGGACTATATTATAAAGCAGTACATTTCTTAGATGGTAAACGTTTATATATATATATATATATATATATATATATATATATATATATATATATATATATTCTTAATGAGTATTATATGTGCATATATATATATATATATATATATAGTATCATTTGACTCGTCTTCGCATCCCCTACATCATGACGGTGAGCTTTAAACGTTATTTAGGGACACTATGTATATGTGTATATATATATATATATATATATATATGTATATGGTGGTTAGTGTCCCTGGTTTAGTTAACGCGGCCTGGGTTCAGGACTCGGTGGTTTATAATCGCGGTGTCACCCTAGTCTAGTCACGTGTCAACCAGTCTCCGGACTGAAACTGATCATCTATATATGTGCATGAGTATGTGTATATATGCGTGTATATATATATATATATATTCACAGAACAAGAATGGAACTTGTACCTAGTTTTCCTACAGATAGGCCTGGTCCACCCGCTACAGTTTACGACTGTTGCTCGGATAGTAACAGAGGACACCAAACCAATTAGAAAACTTGTCCAACTACCGCCAGCAGCTTATCTTCGTATTATGCACAGATGAGTCGTGAAATTGGTGAGAATCAACTGCTCTAGCATTGGATATTTCAACTGTCAACACAAGAGAAGTAAAACTGAAGTGCGAGTTGTAGTCAGCTGAATTCCAGGTACAAAAATTAGTACATTCGATGAAATTGCTTAGGACCATGTCACGAGAGGTGTTAAATCTTACAGAGTTGTCTTAGACGAAGCCCTTTACGATTCACCATTTGAGTCTGACGGTAATGAGGGCATTTTGTAGATTCCTCTGCCGCTGTGGAACACTAGAGGATTTTTTCATTGCTGGGGACGTTGTCAGAACGAACTATCTCCAAACTATCGTACGCACTACACATACATTAATGGTACGCCATAAACTTAAATAAGTTCTGGTGCTTGTAGCCCTAGTATATCGCTGTGCTTATTTAACAGTGTAACAAGTTTTGATTTTGGCACACATGCATGCAAAAAACATATTTTCTGAAACATGTGTTGTTATTTTGTTTAATAATATATTCTCATTTTCAAATGCCGTACCTCTGATTGACTTTGTTTGCTTAGCTACTGAAGTTTTATTGCATAGTAATTAAGCAGCTTTTTCGTATGTTCTATTCATTTGTGACTTGAATACCTTCTGCATAACACAATTCATTCATCATTGTGCTATTACTGTTTCAGTAATGCACTGTATATGTGACACAAAATAATAATCCAAAATGTAATAACATTTTAATGTTTCGGTTTAGCTCCAAACATATATATTTTTCTTCACATCTGTACGAAATCATCGCAATTTAGAAGCTCGGGTATTATTGTGTTGCATTCGGTAGGTCACAAGAAGTAAATATTCCCATACGTGTAACTCAAAATTGCCAGTTCTTGAGGTGTTTTCTGTTTAACTAGTAGAGAGATTTGTGCAGGGCGTCCCATACCCCACATTTACAACAGGATAAGTCATTGCCGCATGCAACTCGGATCGTTCTGTGTTCTCCTCAAGGTGAACAATATGTATACCGTGCCAACCCTACCCGTGGTCACTTGCTGGCAAGTGATAACCCGAAGTATTCAACTGGACGTTGGTTGAATAACATCTCTCTTCCGATGAGAAGCTTAACAGTGAACACGGTTCAACAACGCGTATAGTCCACAGTACCATAATGAGACACGTTTTCAATGGAAATCATTTTTGTTCGGTAATATCCGCACCCAAAGTAAAACGGTGCCTCCTTACTGGCAATCTTGTATTTTTGCCTTATATGTTAAGGGAGTCGCCTACCACGCACCACTTGTGTTGCAGTGTATTCGCAAACACTTTTTTTAACGAAGACATTCCACGTGTGCCTATTGTGCCAATGTGCTAAAAGAAAACACACGTCGGACAAGGACGGAACTGTTATTGTTTAAGACACAATGCTCATTAATGTCGCTGTTTTTCAATGGCCTCCAACATAGAAAAAAAACGGCTTTTTCAAGCTGCCGTATTTCACGATGTATGTGTAACTCGTATGGAAATGTGCACTGAACTATTCTGCAGAATTTCCAACAGTGAAATTAGCTGATCACCGCTTAAAAGGCTTCTTTAGGATTATTCATTTTTTACGACTAAACGAGAGCAGATATCAAATTTCTATTTAGCAATTTTCTTTAAATTTATCTGATATTCTTTTTCAATGCAGTAAAAACTATGATTTTACCCTATGTTTACCTTCTATTATGCAATCCGGGAAAAATATTTATCTTCATCCAGAGGGAAAAAAGTTAAGTAACGTGGTTGTGTCTGCTACATATCAACAGGCACATTAGTTCTGTTATAGTATTCAATACGTGATCATAAACCATTTACTAAATAATTTGATAGATTACACGCATGTAAATTCACTAGACCAAATCGAATATGTTTCCTTACGATTTTGTAATAATACCTATGGCTACATAAGTAACCAGTGTAATACTTTTACACAGTTGTTTTATCCACTGTCTGAAATAACATTCATACTTTATGAAAAGGAAACGGCAAAAAATAACATGCATACTGTATTAAGAGGAAACGGCAAAATAACTCAGTTGCTTTTTACGTATTAATCTTATCTAATAAAATAAATCATTAACGTCTTCGAACATGAGTAAATAAACGGCACTTGTTAGTTAATCACCACATCACACTTACCTCACTGTTCATATCTAACAGTTGAGCTTCTCGCATTAAGTACAGCAAAATTATATGTGTGTAAGAATTCCCTCGTAATTTACGTCGAATGCCGTGTATTTTAATGCAATTAAGGTAGTCAGACCAAAACTCTTCCCTCGTAATTTACGTCGAATGCCGTGTATTTTAATGCAATTAAGGTAGTCAGACCAAAACTCAGACGAGTTCTACATTTAATAACCAATTTCTAGTAAATGTAGCGCGTTAGTATGTTTCAAAAAAATTACATCAGACATGTTTAAGGTGGATGCATAGACTAATACGTTACAATTATTGTATATTGAAACTATAGATGTGTAATGGGTGATTTATATGTACGACTTATTTTTGAATGACGAGTCACTATCACATATTTTACATGCCATATCAATAATGGATGTACAGCCGTTCACTATAAATAAATACACGTCCATAAATGATCAAGCGTTAGATTGACAAATATGCTAGTTGAGCTAACTCTGCAACAGGATAAGTAGATATAGCTGTCCACGCGAAAAACAGTCTTATGTTTGTGGCTGACACTAACAGCGACCTCGCCTGGGTCTTATCAGCAATGTTTACGTTGTGAGGTAATTACAGACTTCTAAATGTAAGAGGGTAATCGAATAAAATAAGTAGTTTACGTGATATTAAGACTGATTTCCCAAAACCACAACCATTGGTGATGGTGCCCTCAGTAACAAATTTGTTTTTCTAAACCTTCACATGAAATTAAGTGGCATTAAGGAGTTTTGACGGAATCATATTTTGCTTAAATATAAACGTATTAGGTGTCCCAACCTTTCGGTTAGTGAGATGGTATATGTGGGCTGATGCTGTCGAGGAACTTCAGTAGATAGTGGACTACATAATCCATATTCACCACTTTTGAACTTCGTCCAAAATGCACTAATTTCATATTCCTTGCTGTATTTGTGTGTCAAACTTTCGGAGCTAGGAATAACTGTGCCACGAAACATCAAAATTATTCATGGAAACAACTATTAAAAATAAAGTAATTAATTTCCTGGGCTCATAGATAGATTACAATACCACGTCTCAATAAAACAGTAGAATGGAACAACTGTATAATTTATTTCTCGCTGGTCTTACTTGCTTTTTGGATCTGCCTTGAAAGTTCACAAACTATACCTTCTTCATAATTAAGTTATCTAATAAAGTAAAAGAAATTCATTACTTTTTTATGTACTTACGTAAGCATCATTCTGATGCGAATACCACCTCAATATCTCTACTTTTTAGATAGGTATCATCAGCCGATAGAAAAAAAAGTTATGCCTTCTCAAACTTTCAGGTGTCGAATTTCGATAAATCTTAATTTCACATCTTAAATATTTGTTCAAGTATCTAAGTGAAGTTTAAAACACGACGATAGCTCTTTCAGGCAAAGCAAAATCGATAATTCACTAAAAATCATATATCGCCCCTATACAGTAGTGAGAGTTTGAATTTTGAAAAATCTGAAAACCTCTTTACGGCCATTTACGTAATCATCATCATGAAGCAAAAATATCCTGAATATCTCGATGGGTTCGATATATATCGAAGATTTATCTAAAACACGTACCTAGTCTTATCCCTTCCTACGAGACTAAAACTTGAAAAACCCTTGAAACACATTTTAGAATACTTTACTGGTCTCTCTTAAACACGAAAAACACGACAATAGCCCTTAGGGTTCAAGATACATCAACGATTATTTTAAAACACATTTCATCAATTTTCACCCCTTTTCACCTCCTTAGTTGAGGAATTTTAAAAATTCGTGAAGTTACTTTTCAGTAATTTGAGTAAACAGCAATCTTAAACAAAAATGACGTTGCTATATAAAATATAAATGTGGTCGGTATATAACGATTGTGAATTGAAAACACAAATTACCCTTTTTTTTTTGACCGCTTAGGGACTGAGTTAGGAAAATACATTTCAATTTTATTTTGAATATTTTCATAATCATCAATCTAAAGCAAAGAGCACTTCGATTTCTCGATTGGTTCGATAGATATGGAGGAATACTTTATATATGTATGTATGTATGTATATATATATATATATATATATATATATGTGTGTGTGTGTGTGTGTATGTGTGTGTGTGTGTGTGTGTGTGTGTGTCCTCCGCTGATCCCAAGCAGGTCAAAAGACCAGGGGATATAGAAGTTGTCCTATACAAAATACAATTACATAAAATATCAAATTTGTCAGAATTAAAACAATACACAGCACAGTACATGATACATGGGGTTGAAAGACACCCTATAAAATTACATACTTGCAATTTAATACTAAAGAATCCATTATTGCCGGGAATATAATTGAAGTGTTACTATTTAAGTAATCAATATATGTATGTAGATTTAACATAAAAGATTCTAATATAAGATACACGTAATATAAAACAAAATAGAATAAGAACGTTTGTATCTCAGTCAATAAAATTATGTATTGTACAAAGTAAGAATAAGTGAAATAATATAATTACATAGGTATTCCGTCTATAAAAATATTACTTATAAAGTAAAAAGCCATTCCATACAAGCATATCAGCAGTAATAAGCATATGCGGTTGTTAGTATTCCATAAATCCTTCAATTGTATAAAAAGTATGTTTGTGCAAAAACTTTTTACGGTAACAATGTATTTTCTGTTGTTTATTAAATTACATATCTCAGTTATTGATAATAGTTTATTATATATTTAAATTACTGCATAGTTAGAATCATTTTGGATTTTTTTTAATTGCAAGTGGGTATATGAAGATAATTTTGAGTTCTCGTGTTGTAAGAATGTATATCTCTATTAGTTGTAAAAAACTCAAAATTCTTTAAAACATATTTTAGTACGGCTAAGATATATTCACAAATCATAGGTAGGATGTGTAAGGATTTGAAAATGAGTTTACAAGAATGACTTGGTTTTATTCCACCTAAAATCCTTATAGTTTTTTTTTTTTTTTTTTTTTTTTTGCGAAAGGAAAACCTTTTTAGTATCTGTTGAATTGGCCCAAAAGTGATTCCATATATAATTAAATAATGAAAGTACACAAAGTAAATAATTTTGCTAGCGATAAATTAAACAGTGTTCAACATAAGCATCTAAGGGCAAAACAAGCTGAGTTTAGTTTTGAAATTAATTGTTTTATGTGTTTCAATAGTTACACCAAAACAGTTGTGCTAGTAACTTGATTAATAAGAATATTACTTTAAGATAATATTTATTAGTGTGAGACAATATATTTGTTTTGTTTGGATTTAGTGCTGGTCTATTTGCTGAAAACCAAATTTTTAATGCATTTAATAAATCATTACTTTTTTTGAAGCACCAGTACATTAATATTTGTTACAAGAATACTAGTGTCATCTGCAAATACAATAACTTTCCCATATTTTTCCATATACAGGAGTAAATAATTAATTAAATTATAAAAAGGTGGGGGCCTAATATTGATTCTTGAGGTACCCCATACTTAATAACTCCTGGTTTGGAGTTTATACTATCAGTGTATGCATTACTTTTTATGGAAGGTACCTGCATTCTATTGTTTAAATATGAAGTTAGTGTATCAAGATAATTTCCACTGATTCCATTATTCTCAAGTTTTTTTTTATTAATATTTTATGATCTACACAGTCAAAGCTTGTGCAAGATCGCAAAAAATTCATATTACGTACTATTTTTTTAACCAAAGACTCTAATATTTATGTTGTAAGTTCATGTGTAGCGTGATTATTAGAGATGTTTTTCCTAGTCCCAAATTGAGAGTGCGACAAAATATTATTATTTAGGTGTTTTGTTAATCTAAAGTATATTATCTTTTCAATTATTCTAGCAAAAGTAGTGAGCAAAGAGACTGGTCGGTAGTTTTCTATAGATTCCTTATTTCCATTTTTAAAGTGCGGGATGACCTTGGCATAATCTATCCGGAAAAACTCCTAACATAAGTATTTTATTACACAGATAAGTAAGAGGCTCACTAATTGTATTCCTGAAAAATTTTAATTTTGTTATTGATTCCGTCATACTCTAATGAACTCTTATTTTCATGGTGAATTATTATGTCCTCAATTTCCTCTTTAGTGACATAACCAAAAGCATGACTCTTATTGTAAGTTGGAACTAACGTTTTAATATGGATTAACAGTGGTAACTAAATTGTTAGTATAGTTATCTGCAACATTTAAATAAAAATTATTAACTTTTTCTGCTAACAAAAAGCCATTATTAGTTTCACCTCTTACAGTTTCTATTTCTGTCATGTCACTTAAATGATTAGACCTATTTAATACTCTATTTATGTTCCAAGTTTTTTGACTGTATTATCTCAATTTAAAATTTAATTTTGTAGGCATTTCCTCTTTGCGGCTGAAACTCTTTTAGACAGTATTTTACTATATTTCTTTTAAAATATTAACTTACTGTTATCATTAGATGTTTTGGCTATTTGATAAAGTTCCCTCTTAAAATAAATAAATACTTCAAATACCTTTGCTATAATACCTAATATCTCTCAATACCTTTGTTATCCATTGTTTATTTCTTTGATCTGCTGAAATATTAGATGTTTTAAAAGAACAGTTAAGTTCAAAATGTGTTAAAATTTTGTGATGAAAAATGTTAAATTGTATATTAATATCAGCTTCCTTATAGATGTCACTCCAGGATATATATGATAAAGATTAATTTAGTTTAATTAAATTGTACTCATTAAGTATTCGAAGTTATCGTATTTTAGTAACTGTCATAGTTTGAAATTTCACAGATAAACTCAGAATTTGGGCATCATGGTCGGATAGACCATTTATAATTGGTCGAATTCTGAATGTTTTAGTTCTTGCATATCAATGAAAAAGTTATAAATAGCTGTTTTAGATGTCTGAATCCTGGTAAGGAAATTTACAATAGACTTTAAATTAAAAGTAGCAGCTAATGAGTTAAGCAATCGAGTCTGTTCAGAATCTATTAAGAAATTTACGTTGAAGTCCCCACATATAATTAACTCGATATTTGATCTAAATAGATCTAGTAAAATATTTTCTAAACTCGATCTAAAGTACGAATAATTACCTGTAACAACACAAATTATTACAATATTTCGATCAAAAGAAAAAATTTCCACTATGCAGTATTAAAAACCTTGTTCCTTGCAATATGTGCACATTCTTATAGGCTTATGTTTAATAGTTTGTTTAAAACTATATATACACCACCACATGATTTGAATTTTCTGCAATAACTTGCAACTAAATTGTATCCAGGAATATTAATCATATTAATACTTTATCTCTTAAATCATGTTCTGATAAACACACAATACTAGCAGATGTATTATGATTTTCCATTTATAAATATTATAATGCTCATATAAGTCCTTACATTTGGTTGCCAAACCTATAATATTTTGATGAAATACAAAAAAAAACTTTTATTAACATTATTTTAAAATGTAGATTTTTTACAAACAGGTGTAGCTTTAACATGTTTAGAGGTGTCAAAAGAAGTAGTTATATATGGTTGAACATTATTAACAATTGGGGTATACAAAAACTAATTTCACATATATTATTTACTGGATATATAACATACCGGTCATTATCTTCAGTTTAAATTAATTTTGATTGAGTGAAGCAGCTTCTATCATTTACATTAGAGTACCCTGCGCTATAGTACTTGTTATCTGTTACTGATCTAAAAAAATTTGGGGGTTTACTTTGATTGTGTCTTACTACCCACCTATCAATTAATGTAGAAGTACTCGAAAACACGTTTCACGTATTTTCACCCCTTAAACAAAGACTTTCGAAACGTCTTGGAGTCCTGTCATAGTCATTTGTATAAGTAACCAATTGAAGTTAAAATCATGACGATAGCCAATTGTGTTCCAGTGATATAAACGATTCATAAAATACACGTTTTCCCCCTTTTTACTGCTTGGGAGCCGAATTTCAAATAATCCTAAACTGCTTCTTGAGTATTTACGAAAGCAACATTTTGAAGTGAATACCAACTCTCTATCCTGAAGGATTCTATAGATATCGATATTTAATCGGAAACACATCTAAAGTCTATTCACCCCCTTAAATTGGCTAATATGCATTTATATGTTTGTCCAATTAAAGTTAAATGACGATGATAGACTTTTCTTCGGAGACACATATCACCTTTTTTCACTCCCTTAGAGGTCGAATTAAAAAAAAATCTTCTTAATGCTCACCTACAACCTGAGCAGTACCTACACAAAAAATTTCATGATTCTAGGTCCAGTGGTTTGGACTGCAGTTTGATGTGTCTGTCAGGGTTCTCTTTTATACATAGATATTGTGTGTTGTGCGCTAGTTTAGAGTAACCGTTGTCAAAGGACTTAGAATTTTACTTGTGAAGAATGTTTTTGGCAATGTAAATAGTTCTGATAATGAAATAGGCTTGCTTCCAGTCTATATAAAATATCCGGTTTTGAGTTTGACATTCGGCTTTCAGCATAACCAGCGGTTATTCTTTTTTGTCTGATGCAACGCTTATAAAATACAGAATCGCAGCGAGGTAAATAAGTATATACGCCTTTCTTTATTGTTAGTGTATACATATTACAGACAATAATTTTACCAGTCGGAGCCACCACATAAGACACTGCTTATTTGCACCGATTAATCTATCTTTCCAGCCATATTATGTACTTATAATGAATACAGTAACTGCGGTCATAATTTCAGAAAGGTACGAGATGATTTATCACGATTACTCTTCATACACTGCAGCTGCAAATCATATACGTACACAAGACCCGACCAACTAGTTTCTACTACAATCGCTGAGCATTTTCAAAAGCCAATGCTTATTGCATATAAATAATGAACCAAAGCCAAACACGATGAAATGGGCACCATAACATTTGTATCAACTCAAAAATATTCTGGACTTTTTTTTTTTTTTCCTTTACCATCAAGCTTGAAATTATTTTAGCACCTCTATATCAGTGTACAAGTCTGTGTAGACAAATGTATCGTGCACAATTTGGACATATAATTAGTCATCACTGTAGGTTTCAATGCAAATTATTATTTAATATATGTTCTCGTCTGTAACAGTAACAATATAAGCAAGATGATGTACTTTGTAGAAACAAACAAGATTTTTCGCTGCGCAAGTGTAAAAGTATTTTTTCTAAGCCAAATATAGATAGCAGTACATAAAATAGCAGCTACAAAGTGTCAATTACTGTCATAATAACAATGAAATTAACGTATGTGAAACATCGATTTAAATCAGTTATTTCACGTGACAAGTATGTTCACTTCAGAATTTCCATTAAAGAAGGCAGTTGATTGCGCCTTGAAACAAAATTTATTTTTATGCATTGTGGCATAAAAAATTTGAATTGTTCACGCAGTACGTAGAGAAAAATTCTTTCGTCATGTAAAGTACTAAATATTTAGAAGGTAGATTTAATTTTAATGCAACTCGGCATGAAAATTAATAGGAACATAATATACTACAACTTTAGTACTCGTAAAAACATTCACACATTAGAAGATTTGCCGTCCTTTGCGCTAGTGATAGACTTCGGTGTAAGAAAAAGTTTAATTGAGGCGGTAGCTGGAATAACGGCATATGGGCTATAGGCCCTTATTCGGGAGATTGCATAAATACATTCTCCATGCTTTGTTCTCTATGTCTGCCAAGTTTTATTAGGATATTTTTATTCGTAAGGTTGGCAGTGAGCAAACAAGGAAGCAGTGTTTTGGCTCTGTTTCAGTTAGTGTTTAACAACAATGAAAGAGATTAGCATTTTATAACATTGTAGTGTTTGTAAGTAATGACTAGCCGTCAAAATATTTTGGATAGTTCGGTTCTTAAAGGGGCAAAACGTAAAGTACAAAGGAAAGAAGACTGGAAACAAAATGCGGCCAAAATGCAAAGACAAAGTGGGCAAGAGTTTGTGTCTAAGTTTACTGGAAAAGCTATTCCAGGTAAGACATTTTCTTTTGTTTCAAATTGCTGCTTCGGAAAATGTTGTAGACAATTTTTATTGGAATGCCAAGAAGGGTTATTTGTTGAGTTTTACGACCTTGGGAACAAAAAACCCAAGATGTTTTTCTTGCTGGATGCATGTGTTTGGCAGATGCCCCAAGCAAACAAAAGAAAACTGTAAATGCTAGTGCAAACAGAAATAACACCTGGAAATATCAGCTTAAAAGTAATGGTTGTTTGCAAGCAGTTTGCAGATCATTTATTTGCAATTTGTATCAGTTTGGGCCTAAACGTTTAAGAATTTTGCAGAAAAACTCCTGAATAATGAATCCATAGATGACAAACGAGGGAAACATGAAAACCACAAGAAAATTCAACCTGATGTGTATTATTTAGCCATGAAGCATTTACAAAGTATTCCACATAGGCCAGCACACTATACTTGCGTTAAGATAGATTGTACTTTGAAAACCCAGGATTACTTTCAAGAGCATTCGGGTAATAAACTCGATATGAAATACAAAACCTACTTCAAAATTTTTCAGAGAAACACACTTTGATGTTAAAAGGCCTAAAATTGATACATGTGATTATTGTAAAGAATGTGAGATCAAATTAGAACGAAATCCAAGAGATGAATGTTATGTGCAGTATAATGTACATAAAAGAAAAGTGGAAGCACATTTGAAAATGAAGAATGAATACCTGAAAATGGCAAATGAAGGGAATGAATATGTAGTCCTCAAGCTTGATTACGCTCAGAATTTTCCTCTCCCAAAGCTTACAGTTACATCTCAGTTTTACAAAAGGCTTTTATGGCTTTTCCTGTTTTGTGTACACGTGCATAACGATGGTTCGTCGTACATGTCACGTTTTTTGAATCTCAGTGTAAAAAGGAGCTAATACAGTTGCATAATTCCTTTTTGATTGTTTTACCAAAAAAATCGAAGAGTTTCCAAATGTTTAAAAGGTTATATTGTTGTCTGACACAGCTGGTGGAAAAATAAAACCATTGTTAGATTTTGTTGTTGGCTTTCTAAGACTTTCAATGTTGAGATTGTTCACATTTTTCCTGTTAGAGGCCATACGTTCGGACAATGTGACAGACACTTTGGGGTGGTGCGCAATGCTTTAAAAAGGATAGAAACTGTTGAAACCCCACAAGTGTATTTAGAACGAATAGTAACATGCAAGAACCATCCTTCACCATTCCATTTACTTCATGACTCTAGCATTGTGTTTGACTGGGACAAAGCTCTTATACATTAAAAAAACCCTAAAGGCAAGAACAGTGCATTCAAAATTCAACAATACAGTATTTTGAAATATAAACCATGTGGTATGCTTTTACTGTCGTGTTCGTACTACATGGTTGCCCAACCATTCAAGTATGTTAAGGGCTTTCCGGATGATCTGACTCTTGAACCAGCAAACAAAGTTGCATTGAACCTAGCGAAAATAAATGATATTAGAAACTTGTACGTCTTTTTAAGGGAAGAAAGTAAAAAGTTTCATGAAACTCTTTTTCAAGAAAGTTCTAATGCTGTTGAAGCGGTTGATGAAAATGACGACGTTGAAGATGGTGCATAATGACTCAAGATACATGGGATTTAATATAATATAATAAACCTTTTGTAAAGAACAAGTATTAACAAAATGTGTTATAAGTATTAACATGTTGGTGTGTTTTCAAGGATGCCAGAGATTGTTTAAAGGATTTGTGAAAAGCTATATTTCCTGCTTGACATGTGATTAAAAAGATAATATTTTGTGGTACTGTGTATAAATCGTTAGATTTTTTTAAGTTGAAAAGCTAAATTGCCAGCTTGATATGTCTTTAAAATGTTGTGGTACTGTATAATATAAATCGTATTTCTTTATGAATGTTTCAGAGAAAAGATTTCTTGTTGACTTGTGTTTAAAACTTAATTTCATAAAATGTGAATTGTTAAGAAATATGTACTTTTTCCATTGTTTTATTATTCATATTGAAATATGTGTGAGATTTAAAAAATGTATGATACAGATATATTTTTTTAAAGTAGTTATATTGGCTGCGAGACATTCATGATGTAAATAGTTACGTTTTTTCCCCATTATTCAACGTCATATCCACATTAAAGATATTTTGAACACTTTTTTCATATTGTGCCCTAATAAATAAAACTTTTTTCAAAAACAGTACAATATTATTTTTTTTAGAGGCAACTCCAATACAATAAAACAATGTTCTACAGATGAAGGGCCCATAACTTCCTTTTTAAATATTGATTTAAAAATTAAAAACAACCGTGTTATAATAACTGTCCTCTAACGTTCTTTCAGAATAAGACAAATTTATTATAATGCCAGTTAGTTATAACATTTATGTGTGTGTAAGTTAATGGTGCAATACTTTAATGTCTATTTTTTCAAAACCCACTTTTGGCCAATAGGCCCTTATTCCAGCTACCGCCTCAACTGCGAAAATCTCAAAGAGTTATCCACAAAACAGTGGAACTGCGACAGAAGTTAAGATATTTTACACTGCGCCTACAATTACGATAACCTTATGGACAGTGTCACAAGTTCGCCAGGAAATGAATTGTAAATATGAAAACATATTCAGCGTTTTACTTGGACCTCTTACCTAAACTAAATTCAGAGGTTATGGTTGGATGTTCCTTGGAGCTCTAAGAAGCTTCATAAGTAGGGAAAGTACACAAATATTAACTTATAAACCAATAATGTATTTTTGTCTTATTAAGAGGGAAATAGAAACCACGTCAGTGTGTAGCATTTCCACTAATGTACATCCATTTTATATTAACTAACACCTTACATAAGGAACGTTCCCTTAATAGCCAAAGTCATGCGCATTAAGTGTACTAATAAATTAATTAGTAGTGATGCATAGAACATTATGTTACATACACATTGTAACTACCAATCCATAAAACCAAGAAACTTCAACCTTTTGATAGTAACAAAATAATAAAACAAAATATTGTGAGACAATAGGTTGATCACTACTTCGACATTGCAAATTCCTTTTTTAACTATACATTTCCTGCTGTCGGAATTCTAAATGCCGCCTTCAAAATATTGTGTAGTCTCGCTTAGGCTTGTATTTCACCACGAATTCCACATATTCAGCTGGCATCACATCTTACTTTTCATGGCAACAATCGATTTCAACAGGGTGCCTTAAAGATGTCGTTTCTCCTTCTGGCTTTGTACGTTTTCCAGTCCTTCTCTAGGCAAAGAAACTGGAAGCTTGGAAACCAAAGACCTCATATTTAGAGGCCAAACACTAGACCTATCAAGAATGTAAAACGGGTAGTTACACATATCTAGGATAAAATGTGTCATTCATGAAAAATCACTGATCAACCTCATTTAAAAAACCATTATGAGCCAAATAACTATTTAACATATTCTGGTAACAACGATGAATGGCCTGGTACAATAAAATGTTCTCTAAAAGAAAGATAGTATATAAACATCATACAGTCTACAAATAACTCATATTTTGGATAAATCCTTGCAGTATTCCATCTCAACAAACGTCGTAGGTTTGGTCAGATGGAAAAAGTAAGGTAAGTAATATTTCATGTCTCATCGAAAGCGAGGCCGTTATAAATGTAAGTGCCGGCTCATACACACGTAACAGTAAAGGTATAGAAATGGGCTGCAATGAGTAACCAGTCAACCGTTCGCTTAAACTGATTTTCGTGAGCAATAAAATAATGAAATTACGAGGGCTAAACCAGGAATTGAACCTGAGTCCTCCTCAATTTGAGTCTGGTATTCTCCATTGTGTAACCTCGCTTGAGATTGGCTGGGGCATGTTTATTGGTATCTTTGAGAGATAACCTAAGTTCCAGAATACTAATACAGTAATGCCTGAAGCAGATAAAAGTGTGAGCATGAATAATTTGTAGCAGCCAAGTGCAAGTGCAGAAGGTAGACAATTATATTTGAAACCACAGAATTATTAATGTAATGAAGACCACCTGGAATGCTAAGTTACAGGAGCCAGCATAGCCTTTCGAAAGCATCGGAAAGTGCTGTATGTATCCTCACAATCTGCGTTTAGTTAGTTGCATGTTGATTCAGTGTAGTCTCTTCGCCTGAGATTCTACATTATTTCTTTATTACAGAACGATGATACGGTGTTCTATGAAGTGGTGTATAATACGATGTTTTCCGGTGGTACATACAATTCATGCATATATTATGAGTTAAATAGATAACTATATTGTTTCTCTGTAAATTCTAGGTGAAATATAATCAACATTAATCTAAATTCCTTAGTTATTTTTTACTTTTTGTTGTGTGTTGTTCCAAAAACTTGCAAGCAAAAAAAAAAAAGGGATTTTCAACGACTCCACGACAATGGCAATGTTTACTTTGAAGCAACAATATTTAATAGACAATGAATGGCGATCTTTGGTAAGTAGGTACAAGACGACTTATTACATACAAAAAAAATAAATTAGGAATACGTAATTTGCACATTCCATAACATTCGCTAGGCGGTGAACGATCTTTAAATGAATATCATATAATATTTACGAGACGATCAAGTTGATGGGTTGATACATTACTTCGCTTTATTCTAGGTTGGTTTGGCCAACTTATGCAACTCGCAACCAACACATACATTTCACTGTCCATTCACTACCTTCTTAGTTTTCTCTAAGAAATAAAAATAGAACCATATCATAGTAACATCAATATCAGGACAAGCGAAATTCAAAACAGGTGACTCAAATATAAGCTGTCAAAAAATGCATCAACGTATCTCAAAATTGGCGTATTAACAGATCAGAGCGAAATTTAAAAATGGTCACCGTTACACTGGAATTATAGAGCAAGAAGAAAGAAACATACAATGGTTGTTGTGCAGCAACGGCTTCAATCCTGAATCCTGTCCCACAAATTACAAACCCAGTCCAACGGTGACGTCGCCGAAAAACGAAACGCGAAATTTCAGATATAGACTTTCAAACGACGTGTACGGCAATATTTCAAACGAGCTTAATGTCTACAGCTACCATAAATGAACGTGTTAAGCGGATTGGTTTAAATAATGGGGCGATATTTGGGACTGGCGATAGGATGCAGCCATGAGCAAACCGGTTTTTTTACAGATAAAGCTGCCCCATTTCCTGCCAGGAGCGTATTTTTCCAAAACAAGGAAAAGAAGTCACGTAAATGTTTTATTACTTTTCTTAACTGTTAGGGCAAACATATGTAGAGACTGTGTTATACAATTCTTTAACGCATAAGCTGGTCTCCGTAGCGCGGCCTAGTGTGCGGGATAACCTGGACTCGAATCCCTTCACGGGCACTGATGTTTTTATTGCTTTCGACGGTAAGATAGTTCATAAGCCGTCTCTTATGAATGTTAACGGCATAAAACCGGGGGACATAAATAAACACTCTAAAATGAAACAAAATTTAAAGAATAAAAATACGTTCCAACTGTTCTCTTCGTTGTAGCACCTTGAACTTGTGTAAGGCCATGGTTCATATCTAACAAGAACAGCGGCGGTGTAGTAGGTAGATGACTCACCACCTATTGCTGAACCCCAATTCTATTCCCTGCGGGGTCGAACGCCGTTATTTTTTCATCTGGGAAACGTGGCGGACGATGCTGTTAACCGACAAGTTTCTTCGAGGCTCTCCCGTTTCCCCCAGAGCGCTTCTCATTGCTTCGTTTCTCAATCGTAGAACCGCGGGGATCGGCAGACACCTGCGTGGGCCAGGTTTAAGTCTGTCAAATTTATTTTAACTTTTTGGTTAGACTTATGAGTAACTAAAAGTAAAATGTAACCGCCTACTTAAAACCCAGATAACTGAGATAGTTTTAAGAAATCAAATCAGATCAATAAAGACAAAAATTATTCTATATAATGTCTGAAGATAAGTAAAATTCCCATAGGAGGAGGAGGTTTAGACATGGTATACAGGTTTCAATCTTCAGAGTAACTATATACATTTTCTAGTTTTATATTAACAACTATATAAAACACACATTTTAAACATTTAGTGTGTTAATAACTAAGCATGATTTCTAGTTCAGTAAATAAATGTGTTTTTAATTTTTGCACATTTTAATGTATTTCGAACCAATGCGTTTTATGTTTAGTTTAGTTCTGTACTAGATACTATCAGAACGCATCCTCAACAATGAAATTAAAGCACTTAAACATTGTTATTATTTTATGTTTCTTTATATAATTTTCATAATACGTAAGGTTTTGAATAATTTTAGGCGACTATGTTAGATACGTGCTTAACACCGTTTCAAATTTATCTTCACAAACGTAACAAATAGCAGTGTGCTTGAGCTCCATATTGTTACTTGAGGTTCATTTAATGGTTCACAAATTAAAACTATAGGTTACCAGCATAACTTATAAGCTTACTTTCCTCAAAAAAGGTGCAATTTAACCCTAAAAGTTAAAATTGATTACGTAACTTAGGAATATTAAATAATAAAATTGACTAAGTCGTACTATACATGAAAAACTAAAAACAAGTCAAATTGCTAAGTAATATGCGAGTAAACAGCTCAATAAATTGGGAGAACATTTTTCTGAGATGTCTTTCCATCATAACGATAAAAAATACCCACCGTTTTCAAAATATTACAGAATTATGAACGAAATATACAAAAGCTAGTTTATATGCAGTATATGTGTACCACGTTTGATGAAATGCTGTAAAAAATATATCCTATAATATGCACTACTGTGCTAAAAATATAAAGATGGCCGTCATTTTTAAAATATGACGACAGGATGAAAGTTTTACACAGAAGTAAAGTCAGATTTATATATGCAATATATGTGTAACAAGTTTAATGAAATTCTGAAAAATATTTCTTAAGATATGGGATAATATGCTAAAAAATAAAAATGGCCACAGTTTTGAAGAAATGAAAACAGGATTAAGGAAATAAACAAAATTAAAGTCGGCTTTGTACGTAATATTTGTGTGCAAATTTGATAAACTTCTAAAGTATATTTCCTATGATAAAACATACAATGCTAAAAATATAAAAATGGCCGCCATTTTGACTATATGAACACAGGATGAATTAAATACACAATATTTAAGTCAACTCTGTATGTATTATACGTGTAGCAAGTTTGGTGAAATTTAAAAAAAAAATATTTCCTAAGATATGTAATAACTTACTGTGCTAAAAATATAAAAATGACCGCCATTTTTAAGATATTCACACAGTATGAACGAAATACAAGTATTCAACTCAGTTTTGTATGTAGTATACGTGTGCAAAGTGTGGTGAAGCTCTGAAAAATATTTCCTAAGATACATGGTACTATGGTAAAAATATAAAAACGGCTACCATTTTGAAAATATGCACAAAGGATGAACGAAATACACTAAAGTCAAGTCAGCTTTGATTGTAATTCGTGTGTTCCAAGTTTGGTGAAGTTCTGATAAATATTTTCTAAGATATGTGATCCGGTGCTAAAAATATGAAAGTGGCAGCCGTTATGAAAATATACACACAGGAAAAATGAAGTACACAAAAGTCAAGTCAACTTTGTATGTAGTATGTGTGCATAGCTTGGTGAAGGTCTAATAAATATTTCCTAAGATATGTGTTACTGTGCTGAAAATATAAAAATGGCCGACATTTTGATAGTATCAACACCGGATGAACAAAAAACACAATATTTAAATCGGCCTTGTATGTAGTATATGTACACCAAGTTTGGTGAAATTCTAAAAAAAAATATTCAGTAAGATACGTGATACTATGCTAAATATATATATAACTGCCCGCCATTTTGAAAATATTCAGACAGGACGAACGAAATATACAAATGTCAAGTCAGCCTTGTGTCTAGTCCTACATGTATACCAAGTTTGGTAAAGTTCTGAAAAATATTTCCATAGTTATGTGACATTATGCTAAAAATATACAAATTGCCGTTATTTTGAAAATGTACGTACAGAATGAACGAAATATACAAAAGTCAAGAGAGGTTTGTATTTTGTATAGGTGTACCAAGTTTTGTGAAGTTCTGATGAATGTTTCCTAAGATATGTGATACTATGCTAAAAATATATAAATAGCTGCCATTTTGACATTATGTACTCAGGATGAACGAAAAACACAAAAGTCGAAACCGCTTTGTATGTAGTATATGTGTACAGAATTTGATGATATTCTAAATTACGGTTCCTTAGATACGTAAATGATCGAAACACTTTTAAATGATCGCCATTCTGAAAATATTGACATGGCGTAAACTAAATATATAGAAGTCAGGTAAGATTGTAAAGTACTATATATGTACAAAGTTTGGTTAATTTCGGTCTACTCGTTCAAATGTTTTTAAGAGGGGACACACACACACCAACAAACATACAGGCTTTTTCCTTCGGAAAGTAGGTTAAAAATCCATTATAATTATCAAATTTATTTTGTATTCATGGGTAAAACTGTATTAGGCTAAGGCTCTCGTCTTCTTTCTTTTAAAATTCAGTGTAACTTGCTGGATTACCGTGTGTTAAAAAGTAAATTAATACACAAACCTTTTCACTGTTTTAATTACGCGAATAATGCCAATTTTAAATTACTAAAATACCCTACTTGAAGGAATTTATACGATCGGGAGCTTAACGTTAATAGTTTATTCACAACATTGTTTTTAAAAACGTACCTACTGATTGAATGCAAAATATTATAACAAATGTTCCTACATTTGGTACAGATTTCCACCAAATATATATTTTAAGTTTTGAGGGTTAAATTATTAACTTGACTACACTGAACTTATTTATAAAATAACAGTTGAATAAAGGACGTTTACATGAAATTAACTAAAAAAAAATCTTTTTGGAGGTTCTGAACTTTGAACCACTTTCCTCACGCTCAGATCTCTCTCTCCCCTAGACCACTTTTATATCAGTTCTTATTTTTTATTTTGTAACTTTTTTTATTGTATTAATGAAACACGCCTATACACACATTATGATACACACATTAGAATACACCCAATATAATACATACATGAGAATACACACTGTACAATACACACATTATAACAGTCACATCATGTACGTCCATGACTCATATTAGCGTGACACAACGAATGCAATCGTCTGCCAACACGCCGTGAGATGGGTGGTACAATCCTAGAACCCAAACAAATATACACCATAGTGTCGTTCTAATATGTTACGCTGTAGGAAGTCCCATCGTCCTGTGCGAAGTATTTGGATATAGTCACTAAGTGTCATGGGGGAGTCCTTGACAGCTGTGATAAGAATAGTGTGTGCGAGGAACCAAACTGCCGCCCGTTGTCTATTCCTCGGGAAGAGCTGAAATCTAAGATCTACGATGTCTTTGTTATTAAGGTCTGTTACTGGAAGACACATAATATTCGCGAATCTTGTTTTAGTCCACCTCCAGATGTGTTGTGTTGCCGAACAGGAAATTACCCTATGTAGTGCCATGTCTACGCGTCCACACTACGGACAGTCAGCAGTTCGGGTGAGCCCTATCTTCTTTCTTTTGAACGCTGTTTGTATAATATCAGTATGATACATAAAAAGCGCAGTCCGCGTACTGCTCACCTTTTATTTATTTATATACATTCAATGTAGAGTTCCGTCATAATTCTATATTTTAATGGACGCAATTAACATATTCCAGAAAAATGTCTTCAGAGGTTGTGATCTTTACATAAGTAATATCCGGCGAACCTATGATTTTGGTAGACTACACATTATTCTATTTTTTTTTTCAAATAAAACCCTTTTAACATTATAAACTAACAATTTTACAAGGAAAATGTTTCAACATTTACAAAAGTTTGTACAACTACAAAGAAGTGCCTTGTCATATTTTACAAAAAAAAATTATAGTGCAGTAACTGTCGGTATACACGTACAAAGAATTCGTTCGTAGTATTGCAAAGTTTACCTTTGTAACTTTATAAACTAATGAATTTACAAAGAAAATTTTTGCACTTTAAGGATTTGTAAAAGTACGAAGAAAATTTTTGTAAATTGTACAAAATTTTTATAGTGTACCTATACGTTTCGTCAGTCTTATTATATGGTGTACTTATGAAAGAACCATTGCACAAAGTAACTTATTTTGAGATAATCTTACCATGTAAATGATCTTAGATTAGCCAAAGAAAATAACACGTATTACGTAATAACATCTGTAAAGAAAATAGTCCAAAAAAGCGGCTCATACAAAATTTTCTAAACACAGTAAACTTTGGCCTTGAATATCTCGGTTCCAATTAACTGTGGGTTTATTCCCGTCTTCCTAACTCAATTCAATAAACACATTTCAATAGAATTACTTGTTCTGGAAAGTTTAGCAAAAATTATTGAAGTTGTTAGCGGCTTCTCAGACGAAGGCACAGTGTTATATCTCCCTAACCGAGTGTAAGGAGTCTGACCCACGAATGGAGCATCGTACAACGTTCGTCCTTGTGACGGTTTCCTACGGCATTATATAGTGATGGATGACCGTACAGTGTGCTAATGTTATGCATATCCCATGACATCAATCGCTTACCTCAATTTACAATAAACTATGTTTTTCGGAAAAATACTAACATAGCAATATTATTTGTAGAAAAGTTTCGTATATTTACAATCTTAATTTGAACAAAATAAGAGCAATAATTGTCTGCAGTGTCGGTTAACAGTTTTTTCGACAGTGTTTTTGTTTATTTTTGTAAAATTATGTACATATAATATATGTGTGTATATACTAGAAGTACTGATCTTTGAAAGAACTGTGCAATGGGAATGCATGACTGGATTCAGTTTCTTGGACGTACTCCATTGCAAATTGAACGACTGTCAAAGAAAACTAAACAAATAAAAGAAAACCATAATGTCTCCCATTGGCTGAGCACGATAAGTGGGCTTACCCTATATAAACCTATGGTTTTTCCAGTCTCCTCATCAGTCGCACTCGTGTTCCTGAACCCTGTGTGTCTACCTGATGACGGGAACAGATTCCAGTTCCCGAAACGTCGTAACACTGTCTGTCTGGAAAACTACTGTGTCTTGTTTCGTCTCTTCGTTGTGTCGTTTGTCTTTCCTGTATACGTCTGTTACCTGTTGCGTTTTGTCTCGTCTATTTGTTGTGTCTTTTTGTTATTTTTCTGTTCGTGTCTGATATTTGCTGTGTTTTTTGTTTCATCTCATCGTTGTGTCGCATGTTACTTGATTTTTTATTTTATTTGTTATTATTTTCATTTATTATGTGTTTGTTCCTTGTTTCTATTTGACCCGATTCCATTTTGGAATTTCTTGTTGTGTATGTATCTTGCTGACTAAAGCATACTCTGCTTATATTATGGTTTTCGTTTATTTGTTTAGTTTTCTTTGACAGTCGTTCAATTTGCAATGGAGTACGTCCAAGAAACTGAATCCAGTCACTAGAAGTACTCCCGTGGCATTGCTCACGTGTATTATACTCAGAGCAGATACTTCTTTGTACACCAGATAGATAGTTCAGTCGTGAAGCGTTAGAATGACAAATCTGCTAGTTGACCTAACTCTGCAGTAGGATAGTTAGCTATAGTTGTCCACGCGAAAAGCAGTCATAAGTTTGCCTCTGCCACTAACAGCGACTTCGTCCGGGCCTTATTTATAATCACAGCAAAGTTGATGTTGTCGGGTAATTACAGACTGTTAAATGTAAGAGGTTAATCGAATGAAATACGTAGTTTACGTGGTATTGAGACTGATTTCCCTCGAGCGGAACCATTGGCGATGGTGCCCTCAGTAACATACTTGTTTTTCAAAACCTTCACTTGAAGTTAAGTGGCATTTAGGAATTCTAGAGGGATAAGATTCGCTGAAATACAAACGCATTTGGTGCCCCAACCAGGGGGGTGACACTAGATAGGGCCTACGGCCTCTTATTTGAGCACTAACGATTGTGTATTACCAACTTTGTGATGGCTCCGAAAAACACAACAAAATGAATTGAAAACATATATTTGGCAAAGTTTCTGTAATTAATGTGCACGATTGTGTTATATTTATAAATATAAGGGTAAAATAGTAACATTATAAAGTAACAGACAGTTTAAATTTAAAAATTTAGCTTGATGGAAGTTTTTCCTCGTTGGGTTTGTCAACTTGATCGTTAAGTTATATTGATTTTTGTCCGTACCACGTGCGAGTTCTGAGAAACTGTGTTCAAGTTGTAATTTCTTTGAAATATGATTTTGGAGGCGATAGTTTAGTGTTTTATGTATCTCGAGTGCCGTTGATTGCTATATTTGTGAGATGTATTGACTATACAGCTAAAAAAATGCGTGTTGTAAACTTTGAGTGCCTTGTTGCGGACACTATAACCAAAATATTTCCCCAAAATATTTCTTACAAACTCATACCACAGTTGACACGTACGAATAAATTGCTTACACATACATGTATATACATCTAAAGCTCCCAATAAATGTCCTGCGTTATTAAAATTAAAAATAAATAGTGCTACACAGCTAACCGTGTTGCTTTGCAGGGACAAAACTAAAATTCTCTTTAAACATCGTTAAACTGCAAATATTCGTAAATAAAGTAAACCAGCATCTTAAGTGTACGTGTTGTCGCAAAGCATTGTATTTTTTTTTTATTTGATGAAATTGTATTAAATAAATATAAAATTAAGCAGGCGATTTCCAGTACGATTTCGAACTGTGTGGTTGGCAACATATAATCGTTAGTGAGGCCAAAACGGCCCAGAAAATAAAACGCGAGGCTTAACCTGGGAGTGCCAACTCTGTCCTTTATATGCTCCTTGGCCCCAACCCTAGGATTAGTGAGATGGTACATGCGGGCCGATGCTGTCGAGAAACTTCAGTACTGGTGGACTGCATGATCAATTTTCATCACTTTTGAACAACTTCATCAAAATTACACTAATTTCATCTGCCTTACAGTTTTTTAGACTTGCACGTTTGGACAGCCTTTAAATTTAATTTCAGCCGAGAACCTCCCGAACAATAGATCGGTGCTAAAAACAACTGCGTCGCATAACGTCGAAAATATTAATGAAAACTACTTCTAAAAATAAAATATTAACTTCCTAGGATCATAGAGGTTGTACAACACATCTAGGTCCCGTGGTTTGGGCTGCAGTTTGATGTGTCAGTCAGTCAATCAGCGAGTGTTCTCTTTTATATATAGAGATAATGACAGAATGTCAACATTGAAACTTCTAAGTCAATTACTCCGTTAGTAATCGTTAATTTTGCACATTTATTTTAAAAGCAAATTCAAATATATATTCCGTTAAAGTTTTGTAAACGTCTTATAATGCGAGATAAAACAAGTTCACGTGGTTTAACTTGTAAACGGAACAAATTGTTCACAGTGTAAATACTGCAACACACCGCACCATCTATTTCAAAGAACAGAAACCATTAAAGTCACATCACGCTTTATTGTAGACCGCAGACGCAACCCTGTCAACTGGAGAAGTCTTTCGTTGAAATTCGCCTGCGGTACGGGCGTAATTTAACGATACTGCACCAAGATATTCACGTCTAAATGTGTACGTCAGAGGTAAGGTGTCGTAACTCCAAAATAGGAGTTTCGTGGTTTTTTATGCTATTGTATTCAGTATGAAAAGCTCTATGCAATGGTAGATACACTGTAGGAAGTTCTGTCATATATATCGTAAGGTATAGTGTTGAATATTTCATGTAATGAGTTTTGCTTCGTAGATGCATTGTGTAGTAAATCTCATTCAATGCCTTCTACCTCTAGTGACCTATACTAAACATCCTGTGGCATAGTACAGTAACTCCGTGCCTTCCTAGAGTTACATCAGTATACTTGTTAGCTTTTGTTACTTCCTCTGGAATGTAACATTTTGGCTTTCAGGTCGCAATAGCTATGTTTATTCAAAATAATGAATTCAAGGAGCAAGGTTATTGAAGGTGTCAAATTTCTTGTACCTTTCACGCCAACCTCTAAGTTTACGAAAATCTGTAAACCGTGTCGTAAGGTGGTTGCTGAAATCTGCAACCTGCCCTTACCTGAAGAGATCCAAGAAGATCGAAACACGAGTACGTCATTCTTATCCTTGGACGGGCCTTACGGTTTAGGATACGAATTGGGATTTCCAATTGCTATATTCCCACCGTAGCGGGTGATGTATCGTGCGGAGCTCACACGTCCTAAAGACCCACTCTTGAAAATGACAGATACCAGCTATTGTTCTCCGACCGATTCTCACCTCTAACGGGGGTGGTTTCCGAAGTTGAAGTTCCCGAATACGGACAGGGTATTGGAAAGTCTCTTCAGGTAAGGGTAGGTTACAGATTTCAGCAACCACCTTACGACACGGTATACAGATTTTCGTAAACTTAGAGGTTGGCGTGAAAGGTACAAGAAATTTGACACCTTCGATTACATATCGCCAAGAAACACAGTTTAACAAGGAACAGTGTACCTCTGTTGATTTGGAGATCAGTTACATATCGTAGTGTGCTAAATTGCACACCTGATGAGACTATGAGACGGAGAACTCTCTGAAGTCGAAACGAACATGACATTACAATACGAGATAGGAAGACCAGCGACCACAAAATCTACAAAAATTTAAAACTTTCATTTTTTGTAATATTTAATACGACAATATCTAGGCCTCTATAATAACCGAACTACAAAAATACTCGCGTTTTCATTAGAAAATAAATTTTAACAACAAAAAATCTTTGCGCGAGGGATTTACGGATGTTAAAATTATTTTCAAATGAAAACGCGAGTATTTTTTGAAATTCAGTTATAATCTGGGCCTTTAAATTATAATATTAATAATTTAAAAATGAAAATTTTCCTTTTTTTTTTAGTTTTTGTGGTTTCAAGCTAAATTTTTTTTAAAACAATTTTTAATATTTTACTCAAAAGTAAAACATACTACCACATAGTGCTATATAAAAGACGTCCGCTGATTAAATATCTACTCAGCAAAAAATCTCATCGAATTTTGATGAATAGTTCAGATTGTGTTGACTATTGAGTATTCCAGTCGCCCGCTTGACATCCTACCTTTCCATACTCCTTAAAATGCCTCGTTGAAGCTTCCAGGAAACCTAATAAGGAACATTACATTGCAGCACACGAGCTAAAACCTACACCAGTTGCGCATGTTGAGAGATTTTCGTATAAATATTGCTATGCGAAAACTCTGCACATCGTTTGACAACAACTTTAACCTGGACAAAGAATTTCCGTGACCGAGAATGTACAACTCTTTACTTCCACGAGTAACTGGTCTTGTGTTGTATTCTGTGTCGACAGCTGAATACGACGCTGAAAGACGTTTTGGCAACGTTCCTGTAATTGCGGTCTGGAAGCTATGTAGTATTTCTCTGGAAATAATCCAAGGGTCCCTTTAAGCTTACGAATACAAGAGTTTAATTTCCTACATCACCTTGGACCACCTCTCTGACAAAGGCTGATTTACACGATGCCTTTTGGGTGTTAGGAATACCTGTTTAAGGCTAAGCAGAAGAAAAAACAGTAGTTCATATTTGCTCTGAATATCATTCAACTTTTAAACATTGTCTCTCACGATGACAAATATTAAATACAGTATAAATAAATATATACATTTAATTTGTAGCATCAGTACACATAAAATTTAAAATACATATGTTTTTGGAGCATACCCATGGCAAAAAAAAAAAAAATACACGAAATAAATTTTCCAGTCAAAATTTTCTTGTTAGAGATAATTTATGAAAACTCGTATCGTAACTTGCGGATTACTGTTGTTAAATTGAAAAACAAATACAATTTGTTTCCTGTCACAACGCAAATAAAAAGACGTTACAATTATTTTTCATTGAACTAATATCGAATTTGTCTTGTAACAATTCTTCAGTATTATAAGTATTCGGTAAAAATATAACCTAAGGTATTATTATGCTTCAGAGTGTTCAGGTGCCAATTATTGTCTAAAATTAAGAAGTTTTCTAGGGTTTTGTGAGTTCACATAAATATGAAATTGTTAAAATTACAAACTAAACTAAAAAAAATGTATTTATTTAATATTTCGTGTAGTACCAGAGCTTATGTGCCTTTAGTTAGTATTTAATGATTAGATATATTTTACATGTATTTGAGCGTAAAATTAAAAATAAAGCAATGTGAAAAACCAAACAATATATTTTATTAAAACTTCTTTATTGTGTAGCAGTGTTCTTAACAATAATTACGAAATTTATGCATATAGTTTTTACCACAATAAGACTTTTGCTGATCAGCAGCATTTTATATATTTTAATAAAACACCGTTAATACACCGCATATTACCTCTAATAACAGTTTTTCGTTTAATAACATTTCTGACCTATGTTTTCTGCATAAAAGTGTATAAAAGTCATTGTTTATTTCTTAATATACAGACATTGCAAAAAATTTGAGGTAAATACCCCGATTCACGACATAAATCCCTACCATACGGTACTTAATTAAAATTCTAATGTGACCTGTAAAAATTTTTTAAGCAATTGCAAGAATGTGAAAAAGAGGACAGTAATTATTTTTGTTAATTTCATAGCGTGTAAAAATTTTTTGCTGTAAAAATAGTTAATTTACTTGACCAATTAAAATTAATAAGAAATTTATTTTTCCGTACGTAAATTGTACAGCTACTGCTTATTTGGTATTAATTCACACACACGAGATTGATATTTCCTTAACCTACATTGTAAACTTATTTTCCTTTACAAAAAAGTTATAACTACTGCGCTGTACATTATAACTTACATACACGATAGTGAAATTTACAAACATATACGAGCAATTTATTATTTCAGACCAATATCAAACTACTGCTCCTTAATTAGAAATTAATTTTCACGGAAGTAAAGCTTCCCTAACACTTCTGGGAAATTTATTTTTCCGTACATAACATATCAAATTACTGCCCTGTACAGAGGAATTCACATGTAGTGCACTGCAATTTTCCTAACCTTTATTAGATATTTATTTTCAAGTACATGCAATATAAACTAATACAATGTAATTTAAAATGCACATAACTGTAGGCCTACAAGACAGTAAAACGTCCGAAACCTGAACGAAAAATTGGTTTTTCGTTACACAAAATATAAAATTTCTGTACTGTTCATTAAAATTCACTTACACTATAGAGAAATTTCCGTAGCTCATTTTTTTGCACAAATTGTAACATTACCGTTCTTTAAAGTAAAGTTCACATGCATGATAGTAAAACTCCCTAATCTCTTTTTGAAAATTATATTGTTTGAGTAAAAGATAACATTACTGCACTGTGGAGTAAATTTCACTGACACGTTAAACAAATTACTCTAATGCGTTTAATGAATTTATCATACGTTTACGTTAAATATAAAATTATTCCATTGTCCAATCAAATCCTCATACACGTATGTGAAGTAGCAGTAATACCTATGAGAAACTTATTGTTCGTACGTTCTGTATACCCCGTAAAAATTATCGGAGCGCGACATTCTTGAGAGAAATAGTAATTTTAAAACCTTCAGTGATAAAGTGGTAAGCGTACCTAATCACTGGTGCCAAGTGAAGTGGTTAGTTACAAAATCCTTCACACGAATTTATGATCCTGAAGTACATTATGTGAAATATGCACAGCATTAAACTTGTTTATTTTCATTGCCATAGAATTTTTCCATGTATTGATATTGTAATTTTTCAAAAGATTTTAGGAATATTACCTTTCATTACCTGCCGTACATATGTGTAGTAAATTTTCGTTACATGTATTAATTAGCTTTTCTGGCATATAGGGGAATCTTGCCAAAATATTTTTTTTTCAGTGACTCCGATCTACCATTATGCAAAAAACTTCAGGATATATATGTTTCGTTTGACGAAAATGTTGTTATAATATGTTGTATCTACACGTTTGACCGTATTCGGTGCAAATGCAAAGTAATATATTTTTGGCTGCTCACTAGTTTTTATGAAGAGGTATTTTAGTTATTAGGAATGTTCCGCACTGCATAGCCGATAGAACGTATGTGACGTAAGATCTGATGTAAACCTCGGCTCTGCGCAGACATGTGTAGTACAGAGGGCCAGTTTCAACATCTGTAAGCCTACTTGACTAAG
Source organism: Medauroidea extradentata (assembly GCA_003012365.1). Lineage (NCBI taxonomy): Eukaryota > Metazoa > Arthropoda > Insecta > Phasmatodea > Phasmatidae > Medauroidea > Medauroidea extradentata. Next base: position 52,763 of record PNEQ01110446.1, read on the forward strand.
GCGAGGTCGCAACGGTTCTACTAATTCCGAGCCTAATCGACCCCGGATGTAGTTGTATCTTACCAATTTGGACCTAGTCTTTTGTACTGTACGGCCAATTTGTGTCCCATGTTATTTGACACTGTAACATTTCATTATGAATCACGAGATAATTAAATGTGTTCAATGTTCGTTTTGTTTCTACTCTTGCCATGCATTTTTCTGTTCGTGAACATAAATTCGTTATAATTAATCAGATAATGAAGTGAAACATGATTGATAAATCGCACACGCGTGGAGTGTGAGTTGAATTTTAGAAAAAAATTGTCGCCACTCAACTTTTTATCTCTCCCAACTAGGACTTACGTCCAGTTTCTAACCACAAAAGGAGATATTCTGGCAACTGTATTTTGATACGTAATAACAAAACTCTATCCTAATTAAGACCACGAAATAAATCTACGTTAGTTGTGTTTTTCTTCTCAAAACTGTTTTGTCCTTTTTACAAATAAATTTGCTTCAAAATAGATATTAATAATCAGAAAAAGTTAAGAACATATTTTCTTTTTGGAATTGTCATTTCCCAACAACATGTGATTTGCAACAATTATGTACCTACATTAAAATTCTTCTCGTGCCAAAAGTCATAAAATAACCTTCTGACGGTGCAGTCGATTTTTAAACAATGCATTGCAACATATAACATATTATGCTGCTAAAATGGTAATCGCTGTAAAATCCGGTAAGTATTTTCCTGGCAGCATTATGCCATAAATAAACCATACTTCAATTCTAGAAACAACTTCGTAACATCTCATGAGTTTTTAGAATTCTCTCCACGACGTAACGGATAATTTTTCATAGTCTTCTGATAAAATAACACGTTTCAAAATGCAATTAAGAACTCTTAAATATAATAAGACGTTCAAGCATTTTAAACATCGCCACAACACGTGTACGTCAATAAAAACTGTAGGAAGTTGTACTACAGTGGCATACATTCAGGAAATAAATGTTTGTAACAATTAAATATATTTACAGCAGTTGAAATACCAAATGACTGAGGGTACTTATGACTTCAGAATTCGAACTCCTCACTGATGCTGAAGAAAGTAGTACAGTGCATGTAAGTTAAATAGAGTAGCCTAGATTAATATTGGTTAAAAATGTGTGACAGTGACGTTTAAGATTAGTGTTATGTTTTAATATTATGACTGCACTTATCATCAAAACGCACGTTGCTCGAACTGAGGTAATCTTGTGAAAGCTCTTGACGATTTTAAACTCGGGCAGCAGATATTTTTAAAAAAATATTAAAAGGATGTAAAAATTATGTTTGTTTTAGAGGAAATAATTGGGGTTCATAAAGTTCCAGTAAATATAGTTCGGAATTGCAATTAACATATTTTTTTTTAATTATATAATCAACTTTCAAAAATGTATGTTTTGCGAAAAAATAGCCAACGCACAAAACTGGTTTTTGAAAAATATGTTAACAAAATCGCAAATGATAAAACAAAATAGTGTATATTGAATTACTTATTTCCACTATTATGTTCAAACGAGCGGCTACTCTATTTTATGAACTTATTTGTAAATAAAACATGACTTTTGCTCGACTCTGCATTTAGTATCCAATGCACAAATATGAATAAGAAATTTATGGAAAAAGTTTTTTTTTTTTCGTAACAAGAGTACGCCTGGAACGGTCATTGGCGAAAAGCTCACTGTATTCGTCTATCTGCCGACATAACAGTATACCAACGTAAATGAAATTTCGCCCACGCGGCTGAAGCTAGTCTGCGAGTGGCCGAGTTTACCGTGCCGCGGTGTGTGGGGGGAAGATGAGCTGGGATGGGAGCTCTGACATAGATTGTTATGATCGCCGAGGTAATCTTGCGTGCGGCCGGCAAATTATTTACTGTTTGAAGGCTTTACGAGGCACTACTAGTGTCAGCAGCACGCAGCCGGACTGAAAACAGTTAACCGTGGTGCAAGGAGATACTATGGGGAGGGGGCAGAGGGATGGCACGGTGGCCAGTTCATTCTGAATGTTTCAAAACCGTGAAGGATTTATGTCGGCCGCGGCGTCACGGACCAGGGGATGCTGTGCTGGGGGTTTTCTCTGACGGTAGATCTGCAAACTCCGCCCCAGAGCTAGATCTCTCGCCGTGGAGCTGTGGCGGAAACCTGTGTGTGACCGCGCCTGGCCCGGTGATAATTTTCTACCTCCCTGAACACACGTAAATAAGGCAGTCATTGCGATTCAGCGCGGGATGTCCCGCGATATCTCTGCAGTGCAGCGTATACCTCGTATTATGTTCAGCGGGAGATTTTCATTTTCCTGGGAAACCGAGCCTGGCTGTGTGACGAAGAGTGTGCAGTGTTAAACAGATTGACGACACCAGATGTAGGATGCTAAATTCCCCAAGAATCGTTTTATTTTGTCGATCTTAACTTTCATGTAACACATTGATACACTATTTCGTAGGCGTATAACTTCAATAAACTTTGACGGCTACTTATTGACGTAAATGTTAATGTTCTGTATCGTGTACAGCAATTCAAGACAAAATATACTGTATAGTTGGAGAAGTATACATCTTAGATTCATTTTGGAAATCAAAATGTCGACTTGTGCAGCATCAAATATCTAAAACACGTGAAGAGTAGTATCGTCATACCTGTCAAATTTTAATGAAGATATGCGAAACATATATATCTGAAAAGAGAGAGAACATATACAAATACAATTACACAAACATTTATGTTAAACCCTGCGAAGGATTGTGCAGAATTGATTGCGTTAGTGAAGCGACTCGTTTCTCTCGGAAATTGCTTGAGACACTGCCAAACAATCCAATTCTTGATTTTTCTACGAACGTAATTAAATCACCGCATTCGTTACACGTTTTGCTTCTAAAAAAATAGCTATTTTGTTGTAATTTTTATATTAAGGTGATGTTCGTATTGACTACATCAATTTGTCCTTTATAAAGCGGAATTTAAAAATAGGTGTCCACGTGTGAATTTTGTTTTGTATTCCTGTTCCTCAACGTTCCCCTTTCTTCTTGTTTCACAAAAAAAAAATCTTTGTAAAATAATTGTTTATCACCCTGGATCAAAACAAGACATTCATTTTTTTAGTTAGTAGAATTTATTCCCAAAATTTCATTCCTAGATAGTTAAAGGTTTGGTATTCAGACATGACATCTGACACATTAAACTGAGCACCTTGGAAATGTATTTATGAATAACATAAACGCCAGAATTTCTTGAACATGTAGCCGTTTAGTACATAATGTCTGCAGTACGCATAGTCACTAGGGATGAAAATAAAATAATCAAAGCTAGTTGTTTTGTGTTTTGGTATTTAGAGCATATTAAAGCAAGAATGTATTTTTATTTTCATTATGTATTTTCCCAATATACAGTTCTATTTTTATTATTATGAATATTATAATTATTAAATCACAGAATATTTTCAATAATATTTTGGGACATATTTTTCAAGTCATTTATTACACATACACACACGTGTATGTGTGTGTGTGTGGAAATTTTTAATACTCGAGTTAGGAAGTTTTTTTGGTATAGACTGTCATGACATTTTGTACATTGTTCAAGAAAAATTTGTTAATGAGAAAACAACGACAAGCGTGACCATGGAAAGAAACGACAGTTTATGTTTACCAACGATATTTCGTGTCCCATATGAAGAAAATGCTAAAAATTGCAATTTCAATTTAAACACGTAAATTAAAATATAAACGGAACTATGGGTGACAATTTACATCAAAACCGTAAACGTAAAAACGTGTGTTATACAATCCCGATTGACGTTTTTATAGCGTGGTTTGTTATGTTTCATTGTATTTTTACTTAATTGTTCTATTATTTATCACTGTTTGCAATAGAGCCTAATATATTATGTAGTGTTTGCCAAAAAAATATTACAAGTTATAATATAATTTATGTAATCAAAATTTACACCCATATATTTAATTCTTATTTGCATAACAATATTTCAATAGATACCATAAAACCTGTTGAAACTTGTGGCTGAAGCAGGTCATACAGGCAGTAATGACCCAGTTAAGTCAAACATACTTGTCTGAAGAAGAAATAGGGTCTTATATTCCACGTGTGGTATTCCGGTTTATAAAGAGTAGCAATACCGTACTCGACAACAGAATAACTGAACTGGTATTACGTATTTTAAATAACAAAACTATGTACGAGCAAAGAAACACGTTATGTATTCTCTCTCATTTTTACACTATGAAACGATGTTTACTGTAAATATTACATTCTGTAAACATCAACAACTTACTTGCTATAAGCGGACTCCCTCGTCATATTTTAAACAACTTTTTTTTTTCGTATAAAAGGTTAAAAAATACTGGTTGCGTGTGTGAATGAATACACGCGAGTGTGTGTCAGTCAACCAGCGAACCTGTTTAGTCACATTAGTAGTGCTGAATGGATAATCAAGTGGTACTGCACTTGGCATGCACGTACTCCACACATAAACGTGTTTTCTCTAAAACTGTTATACTAAGGTGTATAGTTTTAAACTGCCCAACTTAGCTTACATTTTTGCACTATTTTACCGAGTTTAAATAAATCGCATTCTTGTACGTCTGCTTTTTTCTTTGCTTGGTACAAATTTTGCAATCTTTACTTCCCAATGAGCGAGAGATTTGAAACTATTAACATAGCTCAGAACTGGATGACAATGCAGTGTTAATTCGCTTTCTTGACTGTATGTTTGTTTGTTCGGTATAAATTTTCCAATTGATTTTAAACTAACCTCACGATGAGGTAGACTTGGAACTCTAAAAAACCTAACTTATAACTGCACCAAAATGCAAACTTAGGTCGCTTGCTTTATTGTCTGTCTGGGTGTTTATCTGTTCGATAAAAATTTTGCTTGTTTACAAACGATTTCCAACTCTCTCACATACGCATGAAACTAAAGAGCAGAAAATAATTATTTAAATAAATTCATTAATATACTATGAAACTGTCCAGAAAGTATAAACTAATATTTACCACCCCCATTCAGATTTATAAATCCAATGCAGTTTCCCAAAAGTGTGAAATTTTGTATTTTTATTAGCTATGAAAATACCTGTCAGAATTAAAACAAAAAAGTGGAGTGCTTGTCACAGAAAATAGTAAAGAAGTAGTCACACAACAGTTAATAAAATTTGCAGTGCAATGAAATTGTAGATGACATAGGTGAACGATCATGTGTCAATGATCTATTGCGTGCATCCTACGTTTTACATTTTAAAACTTACGATTGCTTTTATTAAAAACTCACAACCGCAAATTTACAGGCAAATCAGTGGGGTTGTAAATCTGTATGTAGCAAGGATAAGTCATTTTATGCTTTCTGGTCAGTTTTAAAACTGTGTGGTATATTAAAAAATTTTATTAAAATAATTTGAAAACTACAGTACATAAAAAATCGGATACATTTACAATGAATTATTTAAAAAAAACGCAATAGCCAACGAAATTTCTCTCAAAACATATATTTAGCGAAAAAACTAATATAAAAAACATATTCTTTTACTGAAAAAATTGCAGTTGACCTGACGACGGGAGAGGGTGTTAAATCACGAAACGTCGCAACAAACTCGTCTTAAATACCTCCTGTGTTTCATATTTGTTTCCTTCAGTATTATATCTGTGAACTCCTCGTTATATTATCCAGCCTCGTATGTTTTCTAGTCTATATCTCAGAAATTGTCTATGTGGTCTTAATTATGTTGTCCTGAGTTATTTCAGTAGTCCTGGTTGTTTAGTTTGGCCTTTTAGCTGTATAATTTGATTTTATTTGTATATGATGTAATTCCAAACAGTATTAATTATTAATTTTTATTCGGTACGTACGATATGACTGCACATATTATTGGCTAGTTTTGTTTATTTTTATTTTGTCTCTTCATGTCTTCTTAGACGACATATTGCGTAATGTCCGTATGTCCAACATTTCACTGAATATCATTCAATACAATTGCATGAGCAATACAAAGGTATTATTAATAAGATGTGTAGTGATTATTTCGTTCCGCAAACTAAAATAGCATTGATATATGTTCAAAAATTTGAAAAAATGAAAAATTCCTCGTTTATAACTCACATTCCCTAGTAAAATTCTTGTAGTGTGTAAAAGCCATAAAAGCTAAAAATTCTACGACAAAATACTTTTGTGTGGTAAATATTTTGTGAGTAATTGTGGTTATGAACACGAAATAAATTTCTTGAATGTCAAGAAACAATCTATCAAAATTTCCAACTACAGCCCAAATTTTGCTAACTCAAATGTAATCAACACAAACAAGTGGTACCCCACGCCTACTGCATTAAGTGATTTAGAAACACGAAATTTGCGTTCTTTGGCCTTTCTTTCCAATAACTTAACTTGTATTGTATTTTTATTTTAATGTACACGGTTAATCAATTTGTTCTAAATGCTGATTTTCTTAACTTGCATTCCCGTTGGGATAATCGAACACCTTTCTGTTTATTTTAAACTTATTTTCTACTATTAAACGAAATTCAATAATATTTTCATGTTGTTCTGTACCTGTAGTGACTTAATGTATTTGATTATCAGCTATTCTCATACGGAATTTTATATACGAAAAATGTGTCACTTATTTAAGAAACAACCAATTTTTAAAACTGGTATATCAATTTAATTAAGTAAACGTCACCTGTAGGTATTTGGAATGAAATGGAAAATATTGGGTTCTTTGTAACAACACGAAACTTGCATTATAAGAAAAATGAATTTCGTCAGTATTATTCTAACATTGCCAACAATATTTTGAATTAAAAACTGCAAATAAGAAGACTTCACCTTATTGTAATAATGTTAAATTTTAACAGAGTATGATAAAATGGTAATGTCATTGATCTTAGTAATCAAATGAATAAGGTAACAGATTTTTTTCTTAAATACATTGGAGTGTAGACCACCTATGAACGATAAAATTCACATATCCGTCAAACAGTAGGCCTACACAGTATAAACGATCTTCTTTGCCGCTAAGTCAAAATGGTCTTTGAGGTTGTTTAAATTACAGTGAAGATTTTTTTTTCCTTACGGGACGACAAAGATATGACTAAAAATAAATTTCTTTCCCGCTAAATAATGTGTGTTGTAGTAAATAAACTATTTTTGGAGATTAGATTCCTCAGAGTAGTTAGTAACTGACGTATTATTTCCAATACGTTGATTAACCTATGAAGAGGTAAATCATTTTTATCATTGCATCTTCATTACATGCATGAAACCTAGATGAAATTGCAGCTGCTTGCTCAACTCATGTTTACATGTTAAGTTACAAATCATTCTGGTAACACTGTTTATTCGCAAAACACATTTGTGTAACTATGTATAGAGAGACCCAAAGTTAGTTAAATCTTACTTGGAGAATACATCTGAGGAACTTCTGTTATAGTATTACACCCTACGCAAAAGTTAATCATTAAGGGAGTTATTGATTTAGTTGTATGCCTGTGATTATATTTAGTAATATATAATATTTATTTCAATTTAAAAATGTAAAAATCCACTTTTTACCGTTGATTTGTTACACTATTTAGTCTTGCTTCACATGGATAAAGAATAAAATTTCAATATGTTACACCGTATCTTTCTTTACGCACAGTATTTTACATCGTGCACGAACTTTGGCGTTGACGCAAAGCTTATTACTGTGGATTCTTTCATCCATCTACTAATCTCTGTCTAATTATTTTCTCGTGCGTTTGTTTGAATTTCAATGTAGTTCTTAACTTTCTAATTCCTATTCAAACATCATCAAACTTGATTTTGTAACAGTGAGTGTATCTGCTTCAAATACGTTTAGATTTACAAATGACTTAGACTACGTAAATGCCACAGTATCATATGACTCACTAACACCAGTAACAAAGTGTGTAAGAGTCAAGCGTTAATACAGGAAATTCTTATTTGAATAACATATTTAAACGTTTGAAGTAAGCCTTAGAAATTATAGAACTATAATTAAACGAGAAATTCAGATAAAATATGCATTAGATTTTATTGGCAAATAACACTGAAGGAACCGATGATTACAGAACGGGCCTGAGTCTACTTTTTAGCCATTTCAACTTTATTACACTATTGTGTTCTTCAGTGGCAGATGCTTCTTTTGAGAGTAGAAAAGGCGGGAGTCACATTGTTGGCATGGTAAATAAATGGCTATGAAGTTTACGTCGATAGGAAAAAGGGCGTGAGTCCAGGACTGAGGCCGTTTCTGCAGTCATCAAACCGACATTTAAAATATAATAATGTACGTGTTGGGAATATTAAGTACGTTCATAAAATTCAGCCTCAAATGTTTATAAATTCGTAACTCAACTAATTCAAATGCTACACATTAAAAAATACACATAAATTCTGCACTTTAAAATTTCTACAAGCTCTTGTATTGTATCAACGATTGTTGTTGTTGCGGTTTTGGTTGCTGTTTGAAACACTTGTTTTTCTGTGGTCATATCATTGTATTTAAATTGCAATGAGTTAAGAGATATCTGAGAGGTGTTCTCAACTAAGTAAAAGACGCAAACGAGGCATAAGAAACGACGCTGATTACCAGAGAAATAAAATAAAAACTGCGAAGATAAAAGGGTTGGAACATGCTAACTATGCAGGTAAGGTTATACCTGCAAAACGCACTGGAAGCTCGTGTAAATGTCGAGCGAAGTGTTTTGAGAAAATCAGTGGAACTTTAATGTTGAGTAAATTCTTAGACATAACAACTCAAGTAAACAGGACAAGGGCAGATTGAGTGTATTGATGTTGATCGCCTCAGACCTAGAAAAGAAGATGATAACTGTTAGCAAAGACTTATAGATACTATTGTTTGGTAGGCTCGACAAGAGTTCTAGTATGCCGAGAAGCATTTCTAAGTATCTATGCAATAAGTGAAAAACATATTCGACGCCTTAGAAAACTACTAAAAGATGGCAAAACTCCAACGGATCGTAGAGGTAAAAACAGGAGTGCAAATGTTCTTACAGGAGAAACGCTAGTTGAAGTACATAAACACACAACCTCATTTCCTGTGAAGAATATCCATTATGCAACCAACAACGTTCAGTATTTGAACGGTGATCTTACAGTTAAGGCAACGAATGCATTATTCAAGGAAAAGCACCCTGCTTCTCAAGTCAAGTACGAATACTATAATAAGGTATTTCGTGAAAAAGTTGATCTCGCTCTTGGACGTCCACAGGTAGATACATGTTGTACGTGTGAGGAACTTTTCATTAAAATAAAAGCTAAATACCTAAATGATACAGCGAAACGGGTTGCTGTAGCGGAACTAATGGTCCACAAAAGACAAGCTAAAAAATTGTATTTACAATTGTTTGCAATCCTCCTTAAGGGAATCAAAGTGTAAAGAGGATGTTCTTGGATTGAATTCTACTACATGCAAAATCTAAGTTAACTCGAAGTTCCGGTTCAAGATCTGTTTTACTTAAGACAGTTAACGGTAAATGTATTCAGTGTACACAACATGATAACTGGTAAATCTGTTGTGTACATTTATCATGAAGGAATAGGCAGGAAGGGACCAAATGAAGTGTGTTCATTGTTACTTGCCTACATTCAGGAATATGTTCCAATCAACGTTAAACACCTTCATATCTTCAGTAATAATTTCCCTGGGCACAATACAAACAACACACTTATCGGAATGCTTCTAGCTCTCACAGACACTGGACGATTTAGTAATATTAAGCAGTTTTTTTTTTTTCAGTTAGAGGACATTCTTTTCCCCAAATGGTCGTGATTTTGGTTTGATTAAAAGAAAGCTGCGCATTACTGACCGTGTTTACAGACTTCATGATAACACAAAACTTATCTTGCAGTGCAGTTCTCAATCTAATTTCACGGTCCATTAGGTCAATACTGAACAAATATTGTAATTCAAGTCGTGGTGGCCAAATTTCTACAGAAAAACCTGTACATCCGAAGAAGCACAAACGAAAAAAATTTCACTAAATCAAAAAGTTTCTTTCTATATTTCTACGTTACGTGAGTTTCTTTATAGTGAAGATAAAGGTGTAGTTGCTACATCCGAGTACATAAATGGACTGTTTCATCACAATTTCATCCACACAAAACAGATTACTTTGCCTCTCCGACCAGCATACCCTGGAAAGTGTGTACCGTTAGGTTAATGGAAGACATCAAAAAATCTGTACAGTATGTTGGAGATTCAGAAGTCAATCGTATGTTCTGGGAAAACATTCTCCGATGGCCACTTCTAGATGCAGAACCAGCAGATGAAGATGTCTACAGTCCGATACCTATATTCGACTTTAAAAGTGCGATAACTCTGCTACAAATGTTGTGCCTAGTGCTAAGTTCAGATATCGGTTGTGTTTACAATGACTTTATTATTAGTATGTCTTCTGTGTCAGATCTTTCCATTGACTTCGAAGACAGCACGAATATCTGTTGTTGATAAAAGACAAATAATTGTTCTAAATGCTTCAAAGTATATGTATTAGTGCAAAACTATTTTTGTTTACGTTAGTATTTTGAACACGTGAGCTGAAAACATGAATTTTATTTTAACCGTTGATATCGTTGCTTGTTATGACAATTACATGTATCGAGAAATGTACCTCGTTATACCATTCTTTATAAAATTAATACAAAATTGAAAGATTAACACAAATGTAATTTTGTAAATGTTATTTTCTAAAACGGAGGTAGTCAAAGTAGATAATACACAGAAAAATATTATACTTTAACCCTTAATATACGTTGATTGCAAAAAGATCCTGAATCCACGAAATTTAACTAACCGTAAACACAATGATTTTACAGTTCCTGCTTTCATACATACAGAAAACATGTATTACCGTTAGGAGAAAATATTAAAAGAAAAACATTTAATAGAAGTCACGTTAGTTATCTTAAAACAGTTTTTTTTTTTCACTTTACCGCAAATTTGCTTTTTATGACTCGGACCCTTTCTGTAATCATCGGTTCAGTTATTTATCTGTTTCAGTCCAGTTTCCCTCTGGCTTAGATTTGGAAATGTTCGACTTAGTAAGCTTTATCTATGATAGTCATTTCAAAGTAGATAAGAAGCGGCAAACCGATATTATCAAACACGCATGTCCAAATTTTCTAAATTACGTTATGATTTGTACTGCAGCGCAGTGAATATAAGACGATGTCAAAGTGTTCATAATTCTCTGCGTTGTGGGACTGAGAAGCTAAGATAAAAAGTTTTATATTTCTGAAATAAACATAGTCGAACATTTTAAAATACGCGTTTTCCACATTGTTTGTTCCTCAGATAGCCAAAATTGTAATTCATATAGTGCAAAATGATAACAAAGAATATGTATAGCAGCGACATATATGTATACATAGATGTATTAAGTATTTTAATAGGATCTCCGTAATGAATGCGTTATCATTCACAAATTCAGTATCTACAACTATTGTACTTGACTTCAATTATTGCATTTTTTTTTCAATTACGTTCTCATAACGGTTAAGATTTTTTTCTTTTATTAAAAACAATTACATTTATCATACTTGTAGCATTTTGTAGTATCCTATAACTTATGTGTTCTTAATTTCTGTGCCATCGAACAACTGCACAGCCTTGATAGATGCTCACAGGGGGGAAAGGAAAGTGACTCGCTAAATACTTGTATTAGGGATCAATCCCAGCTCTCTGTTTGTCACAACTCTGAATATTCCGCACATAGTAACTACGGGAATACAGATTTCTTGTTCTTAAGATATATCTCGCCAAACCTTATGTTTCCGTAAAAGTCGCATAGAGATGCTGCAATCATACATAAGTTAAGATGATTTACACGAACAGTACATATTTACTGTAAAATATCCATATGAGTAATAATTAAAAACAAAAAAATATCACTAGCGTTTGAAACCAACTGTCATTATTACATCAACAACTGAAAACTCAAGTTAAAACGCTCAAGTCAAAGAACTTTTCTCCGATTTGCTGTTTCTATAGTTAAAACGTAAACCATGTAAATTAAATAACTCACTTCATTAGGCACTGGTAATGTATGCCCAATGCCTATAATATTTATTTATAAATATGAAATGTTTAATGTTTTCGGATTTTAAAAGTGGAGGCACTTCTTTCTGCAACAGACGTGAAGTTTTTATATAATTTTGACACCTTAATATTAATGCTGTTTAAATATTTGTTTTGGGGACTAAGCTATTCTGTTTTAGTGGTGAAAACGTATATTAATACGCTAAGAAAAAGGAATATTATTTTGGTTTTAAAAATGGTTTTAAGAGTCTCTTTACACTAAAAGGTGAAACATGAAAATTTACAACAAACGTAGTTATTCAGAATTGTATTTCTTCTCATTAATTTACCTAATGAAGAACGTGACGAATTTAGGCTTGTCTTAAACGTCTCGATTTAATTTTTTTTAATGTATTGCTTGTTATGCTGTGCATTAATTTATATTTTAATACACAGTTTACTTTATCAGCGTTTTAGTAAACTACTGAAAGAGATCTATGTTATGTTATTCAGTTATTATCGTCATGTTGCTGTATTCACAATACTATTTTTCACACCGGTAAGATATATTTACTGTGTCTTGATTTAACCACCAGATCGTTCCTAATATATCATAGATATCATACATTTCTGAGTGTTAAACAGCTGAATTCATCAGTAAGTCACTCTCTTCAAACTGCTCACCCGAAAAATATTATTTTTGTGACATAGTGCCTTATGCTTCCGAGGTACATATATATATATATATATATATATATATATATATATATATACACACACACACACACACACACACAAATCTAAAACATTTTTAAGTCTTTCTCAAAAGTGTTCTTTTTACATTCTTATTTGCCTTAGTCTCTGGCATAAGCAACGAATTACAATTTAAATTATTACGTCGCCTCTGCCGTATTCTGTTCTGTCATTGTTTTCGGATTTTTATAGTGGAATTTTTTTTCTCGGGTTTTAATTTTATCTATAAGTATGAAACCTTTCTCTTCTGCTATTTCATGCACATATAATATTTTACATTACTGGTAATTTTTCTTTGGAACCATAATATATAGAAACATTCAAAACTAAAAACTATGATCGTTTAACGTCAAATTAGTACGAAATACTTTGAGCGAAACTGTTAGATAGAAACGAACTCATTAAGCGGTACTATTACTACCCACACGTTCAAAAAATTGTTAAAATACGAAATATATTTCCCACTAGTAATTAAGGAGTAGTAAATAGACTAAGAAAAGTTTATAACAACACCTACTCGGAAAAACTCAACGAAAATTAAAGGTTTACCAGTAGAAATGATGTTTTTCTGAACTCTCCATGTCCTATCAGAGATATGGCAACGTAGTAGTTTTCACTGGAGATCTTGCCAGCATGTATGAGATCCAAGCATAATAACAGTCGAAATCTCTGCTAAAGTGCTGTATTTGACAGGAATATCTGCAACACACGAACCATGTTTATAAGACGAATGAACACGAATACGTGTTTATACAAAAGCTAGTGTTTTGAATGAACACACATTAATTATCCTTTATTAGATATAGTCTACAAGCGTACCAACTACTAATGTCTCAGAACAGAAATAAATTAATATAAATCATTTGTATATACTTTCGCTGTTTCAAACTCGTAAGATATGTAACTTATAAATGAATATTATTATAACGGGAGGTATGATTATAAAAAGCCATCAATCAAGAAAATGAAGCTATAACATGGATACCTACAAAACATTAAAATAGTTAATAAAGTTATCGAGACTTGGAAAATACAATGCAGGAAATAAATGTTCTGTGCAGTAAAAAGATGTATATTCGAAATGAGAAAGGACCACAGACCTACGGTCAAGAAATAATAATATGAAAAATTCGAGAGATGGCGACGTAGAGAATCTAAAATAAATGCAGATACTGTGACAAACGCAACATGTATAATAAAACTGATTATTAATATTTGAGCATCAGTCAAGTTACACATAAATTAGTAAAAATATTGCAACAGACAATCTCTAATAATTTCTAATCAATTCCCTACACTTAAAAAGGTGTACTTCATTGTCTAATATGTCTATAAAACTATAGGAACAATAACCAAACCATAAAATCAAAGCTATAAAAATAACCCAAAGTGTTTCACCCATGAAATAGTTAGAAATGATATAAACAGAATAATTCTCGTGGCTGTACGCCAATGGGAACAAATTTACTGATACACAGAAAACTCAAGATAAAACAAATAACAGCAAAATTACTGTCAAACAATCAATATATGGCATAAACCACTGCGTAAAGGACTATTGTCGATATATCTAGAAGACGGCATAGTTCTAGAAATACAAAATAAAAAATATGCAGAAAACAAAATGAGTGGGTAAAAAGTTACCATTAAACTGAACGAGAGCAACATATATAAAAATATTACACACACGTAAAAAGCGGACTTTCTCCGATGACAACAAATAAGTTTCCAGAACTGTATGAACGATTATTTTGTTGGCAATTGCTAATAACAAGTATTTTCATTTGCTTTAGTTTTTGCGATTCAGGAAAATTCACTTACTCTAGTGTACTTACAGTAAATGGTCCAGTTATTCATATAGCTTACTGCAAGAAAAATTCAAAGATCGCAATAAGAGGCATGTGTCATAAAAAATTTCTTTTATTTCAACAATTTTATTCTGAATCTGACAGCTAAAATTAAAATTCTTCTTATTATTACTACGTTAGAAAAATACGTTTTGCATTTGTAATGTTAACTATCATTTTTTGTCATCGCCATCAAAGGAATTTAAAAAAAGTAAGAAGTAAAATTTAAAGAGACGTTTTAAACGTCATTTTGAGTCTCATGTCGTTCTGAAATTTTTTGAAGGACAATCAAAATATTCAAAATAACGATATAAAACATTACTTCGCAAGAATTTAATAAATATTCAAGTCAATTTAATGTTTTATGCAGTTGGCAAAGGAGGGGAAAAAATCGTTCCTGTTTAAAAAGTGTGGAGAAATTAATTTTGAAAGAGTTTAGATCCAAACAGATTCCAGCAAAAATACTTGAGTTGCAGTTGATAGGTGACGTTCTTCTGCACAAACATGCATAGATAATGGTATGATCCAAAACGGATAGGTACATTTGCAAATAATTGGTCAGTCCCCCATGTATGAATTGTAGTACTGGCAAGCTGTGTTCTTAATTCCGTTTCATAATCAGTCATTCACTTAAATAGAATAATTCAACATGTACCAAACACAGTGTTACTCGTAGTCTCCAAAAATAATTCTTCTCTCAGAGAATTTGCCGATTTAGTGTAACCTATATATAATCAAAGGCACAATCGTTTTAAGGTGGGCGCCCGTCCAGGCAAGCGAGCGATGTACAGAGAGAGGTTTATTTGAAAACTTCTCAACGATCGCGACATCTACTAAGCAATACCATTCAAAGAACGTTACACGCATACACAAAGATACTTAGAACCTTATTTGTCGAGACTGGCAAACCCTTAATTTGCTATTCGCCTAAATGTTCATTATTTGTTAGCTATATCGGATTCCTTTCAAATTAGCTTTGCGCTTATATTTTATTTGTGTCGTAAAAAAGTCTTATACTTTGCACATTACAATGTATAAATTTAAATGTGAATGTTTTGTAGCTTAGCTAAAACAAACACAACAAGAAATAAGATAAACTAGGCCTGTGAATTGTGCTTTGATATACTTATTGAAGTCGCAGCTACGACACTTTTTCTTCTTTTCACTAACTGTTAAATACATAAATATTATAATTTTGATATAGATTGTTTATTGATCAAACAATTAGGAATGTACAATTTTTATAGTAAAAAAAATTCTTCTTAACTAATGTCAACAATTTAAACAGTACTCAGTACAAATAATAAATTATCAAATGTGTTTGCTGTCAAATATCACTTAAGAATACTACTTACTTTTTATTCCTTTTTTGCGATTATTATATTTGAAAGCCTTAAAGGGCGCATACATCGTAAAATCGTCATATAGATTTGTTAAAAACGTTATTTTTTACTGAGTCTAATATTTTTTTTAAATAAAATAGTTCTATAGGTATGGATAGTTATCGACTATAAAGTAATTTAATTAAGTTAATAACTAGCTAAAATTATATACAATTTTTGCTTTGAAAATTAAGCTACGTAGTGACAGAAACTTTTAACGCTTTTGTGTGACGGTTATATAATATCTGCTAATTTGGGAATACAGAATAATATTAGAAAAATAGTGTTAATAAGAACCCGTAGTCTTAAAGATCTTGGAAAGAAGAAAAAATTGTAAATTTAAATTTGTGCCTAACTGCTCAACTTTTAGATATTAGAGGAAATATGGCTTCCTGAAAAAAAAAAATTGTTGTTTACGTGCAAGGACATGTAAAATCAATTAGCTATTTCATGATGCACGTTCGACTACTCCAAGAAAAACATTTCTTATTGTTTCAAATTATCGAAATAAGTTAAAATTTTATGTAATTTACAAATTAAAAAACCTCAAACTAATGCGGAAGTAGCTCAGTACTTATAATTTGAGTACATTATTTCTTTACCGAAATCTAAAATTTCGTAATTCACGGGAAACGGAATTTTTATAATGTATAAAAGTTGAAAATCGTTTCGAATAAATGCAAATTTTCCAAGATTCTGTTTCCATCACCCTTTACCCAAGCAGTATTTAGACGTTTCAGAAGGCATTTCCTTTCTTTCATTTAGGAGCGAATAAAGACTTCTAAAAATTACGACCTGGAACGCAGACTTTTACGAATGTTTAAATCTTCTAAAATGTTTGTTGTTCACAACTATGTTGATATTCACAATATGCGGAAGATACATTCCACCTGAAGCGATATTATAAATACGGCTTTTAGTGTGCATATTTTGTCGTGAATATTAGCTTAGATATTTTTTTTAATATGTTTCCCACAACGTTGGAAATTTTTTGACCTACCATATACCACCACGATAATTTTATGCCAGTAAAGGGAGTTTAAAAGAGCACAGCAAAGTGGTAGTGACTGAACAGTTTTTTCGAAGACAACCCATTCATGAACTGGAATTGAATATGTGCGCAAGAAACCAGTTAACAATTGACAGACTACAACTATTCGCCGCCACAGAGAATGAAAGTGAACAAGTTCAACCAGCAGTGTATCAGAACCACAGCCCAGGGGGAAGCCTACCTCAAGATGTTAAAGCTTTATAACAGCAATTGAAGTTGGACAGTCTGTTGTGTGTCTGGCGCTTTTAAAAACAACAACGGGTATCCGGTTAATTTGAAAACTCTGCGTGTCTCTAGTAATATCTAACATTAATTTGCATTACTGTGTCTTATGGCAACGTTGTGTGTCGCAAGTTAGAATTACTGTGTATTTTGATACATTGTGTATCGAACAAGGCAACTAACAAAATTAAAACTCGTCTACTATGACACTTGCGAGTATTGTGTGTCTCAAGTAGTAACTACATATCACAAATAAATATTAGGCTACTGTGCATAACCTTAACATACATATGACACCACTGTTGAGAACGGGAATGGTTAATGTAACAAATCGGTTTTAAGTGGATAATTTGTCTTAGCTGTTGTAGAATTACAATCATAATATACATATTTCATGAATTTATAATGAGATACGGCTTTCATATTCTGGATCCATTAATTTTTATTTTACTATAACTAAAAGCATGGTTTTTAACTAGAGACTAATAATTTCTTAAATATATCAGCAGAAGCATTAAAAGCCAACTCTAGCTGTAGCAAACTACAATCAAGGTAGACGACCAACAAAAGTCCCCGCCATATGTACTTAAAAATTACTCGATGATCTGGAGTTTTATTTCGCTCTCGCAACCGTTAAAGGATTGGTCGAAACTATTTGCATGACTGTACATCGCTGGGTTACATAAGTTGTTAACGACATAAATATTCCTGGGAACTAATCAAGTATAGAAGAATTAGGCAAGAAATAAACTATAAAAAACATTAATGTACTAAAATTACCAAGAAATCCTCATAAGGCTTAATCTGTACATACAAATTCAAATTCAGTTCATAATACATTATGACACTGCTTTTGACTGATAGTTCATTCAGAATCAGCCTACAAAATTTAAGAATGATTTTCTTATCATCGGTATATTGTAAGTTTGCCACAATTTTAAAAAAAGTACATTTAATTTTAAGAGTCAGAACTATTCATTATGTGCGGCAGTATTAACATATTTTTTAAGTTATCTAAGCTGAGAGCAAGGCGCATTTTGTGGTGTAAGACTGGAACTAATAAGTAATTTTTGTGTACACGATTAATATAACACAGATCACAACATTACCCAGAGATAAACACATTTTACATTAAAACCACTGAATGATATATATACCTTACTTGTTTTTTTTAATATATATAACAAATTCCAGCTACAGAAGAATTATACTAACTATAGATTTTGAAATAAACATCGCTCTTGAGTGCAATACCGTCAATATGAATTTTTATGATATGTTCAGTTGACTGAAAAATAATTTCTGCAATTAGTGTGCTTGTACATAAAATCTCATAAAACATGAAATCAAATTTTTGAATCACTGCCAGCTTTCTTGCAGTCGTCCTGTTCTGTTAAAACTTTTAACTAAATGTACTTTTATATCAGGATATATTTTGAAAGTATATTGCATCTTATCCCCAAATAAAGAACGGTTTGCGACTGCAAAAGTCAAAATATGGGGCAGCTGACGTTACAGTAACGCGATGTTCTTACGCAGAACTTGAGTAATTCGTCTAGAGTGTGTAAAAACACAGAGGGAGCATATGGGTAAAGAATTTTCTGGGTGACAATGAGTATGTGTTAGTTATGTATTCATAAATATTTTAAACGAATACGATAAGAAAAGTCTACTCCAATTCATAAAAATGCTTTATTAATTTCATGCATTTCGCATAATAAAATCTAAGGTAAAAAGTTTTGAGCCTATTGTAATATCTTCACACAAATTTATACGAAATTATGAATAAGATAAATCCGCATGACGAATCTAAAGTAAAACAGTCTTTCCGACGAAAATATTGTTTCTACCAAGCCCGGAAGATTTTCGACCGACTTTATTATCATTATGATACAGTTTGGTGCCAGTCTAGCTTTGAAATTACTACCTTCGTGGTGATATATTCTCCGGTTTTTAACTGGCTCTCCAACTTATCGTGAATGTTTTCATTAGGTTTGAGTTCAAGATTTTGACCCATCAATTTAAGTTCGTTCATTTAAATGTATTCAACTAACAAATAAGCCACTTTTCTGCATGGCTTTCTGCATTGTTAGCTAAGCATAATGTAAGGCCCGTATAAGAATTTTTCCAGGGAACAAGAAACGTTAAATAACCCAAGATTTAATTATTCATCTGGCGTTTACATTGCCAAATTGCTCGCTAAGTTATTCAGAAATTCAGCGAAACCTCCTCGGTAGCTGAAGTCCTCCTGTGTTATGGTTCCTAAATGAGAGCATAGATGGCACCCTGTTCCTCATCTCGAAGACTTAAGGGCGCGGTCTACCGCAATTTTCATCACCATTATTTAATTTTTTATTTGCACCAGACATTTTTTTTCTTATTTTAGATACAAAATATGACTAAATATGACTCTTATGAAATTTTTTTATCTGTCATAGTTTTCGCGTAATGGCTTGTTAAAGTCATATTTTGCGTGTTTCCGTTTTAACGACCACACTAAAACCAACTGATATACCAAACTCAAAAAAATCACAGTGGATAAAGAAGTTGCAGGCTAAAATGTCATGCTCATAAAAATAAATAATAACAATTATTTGAATTTAAAAAAATGCTGAAACTCAAAATTAAAATTTAAAAAATTCAATAATTTTTTTAAAAATACAAATAATTTTTTTCTTTAATTTTATAAGCATGTTATTGTAGCCTGCAATGTCTTTATCCACTGTGATTTTTTTGAGTTTGGTATATCAGTTGATTTTAGTGTGGTCGTTAAAACGGAAACATGCAAAATAAGACTTTAACAAGCCACTACGCGAAAACTATGAGAGATACAAAAATTTCATAAGAGTCAAATTTAGTCACATTTTGTGTCTAAAATAAGAAAAAAATGTCTGGTGCAAATAAAAAATTAAATAATGGTGATGAAAATTGCGGTAGACCGCGCCCTTAACAGAACAAACCGAGTCCTATAAATGACAATGTGTTTAATAAACAGGCTGGTTGAACGTTTATAAAAATTCCAATCAGCTGCCATTAAACAGGAAAGTGTACAAGAGAATGCGGGTGTGTACTGTCTGGGATAGTTATTTACTATTATAGAGAGAACGATAGTAACACCGAAAAATTGTGTTAACACATGCCGTATGACATTAAGGCCTTGTTACGGAGTTTTGCAGTGATTTCGAAAATATTTTTTTTATTGCTACCTAAACCCCTTATCCAAATTTCGCTGCACAGTTTTGACACTTTGTATATGTTATAATTTGTAGCTGAATTTTTTTTTTTGTAGAATTATACTGAACTGTTTTTTAGATTTCATTACCCAAAGTACCACGTTTTTCGTCGTGAAAATATTGCAAAAATGAAGGAAATTATTTTTTTTCTGGCGAATGATACATTATTTAAAAAAAACGCGTCCACAGTATTGTGCATCGTGTGATTGCACATTGACTCAAATTTTTCAAAACTTTTGGTTAAAAAATATTTGAGATATAGGCACCAGTCTGACAAAAACTCGGGAACAAGCCCTTAATTGATAAGCTATGCATTTTTCATTCGTTACATGATTATAAAATATTTCAACAATATGCATTAGTTTTACGCCGCCCATAGAACAGCTGTGAGCTCCGTTCCCAAATGCAACCACTCGTTTCCCACCAAAGCAATCCGGATGTGATCCCCGGCGGGGTCGGTTCCCAGATTTTCGGATATAGGAATCACGCCAGACAATGTCACCAGTCGCCTGATTTCCTCGGGTATCTCCCGTTTCCTCTACCCTTCTCATTCCGTCGTTTCGCCACTGTAGGGCCTCATGTAATCTTCTGGGACAAGCAGATGGTTACAGTCGGACTCTGGCCCGCAGATACCCTGTCCATACGATATTTGTATTGTTGCATGTTTGCCTGGCAGCAGGTATGTTACATTATGCTAGGCGGACAGCCTGAGTCGACCAGTGATGTCATGGGTTTTCGCAACTATGTCGCAACTCCCGAGAGACGTCATTTGGATTCACCGATGACGACAATGCGTATACATGACTACCAACAGGCACGAGGAGGTAATATATATTTTTAGACCTCAGGTCATCATGTTGCATCAGCGATTGACATCACTAAAGGGGCCGTATTAAAGCCTCGGAACTGCGCAATATGAGTCTAGTATTGTGCAGTTAGTCTTAGTCTTGCAGTGAGTTTCGAAGAGTCTTAGTGAGTCTGAAGTCGGAAGTCTGAAGAGGATCAGTATGAGTTTGTAGACAGCGAGTATGAAGTGAGAACCGAGAGTAGTGTGAGGCAGCGCCCTTAGGGGACGCGTTGCCACTGGGACGGCGATGGGCGTCGTGAGAAGTGAAGGGCCGAGAGGAGACACTGGTGGCAGCGCAGAGATGAAGAGGACCCAGCGCCTTGGGGGCGGTAGCACGACGGCGTCGAGGCTGATGTAACATTGGCGGAACTGACGAAGTGTGGCGTTCGATGATGGCAACACGGTGGCGGTGGTCGGTGTCAAGGCTGAGTAACATCAGCGCCCTGCAGAAGGGACAGACAACACTAAGGTGTTGTGTCGGCGAGACGGAGCTGACGAGGTGTGGCGTCTCGAGGATGGCAACACGGCAGCAATGGTCAGTGTCGAGGCTGAGTAACATCAGCGCCCTGCAGAAGGGACAGACAAAACTTGCGGTGTTGTGTTGGAGTGCTACAGAGGTGGTGAGCTGTGGAGAACAACACTGACGGTGTAACTGGCTACTTGAGGATACTGTCTACCTGGTGATTCAAGAGAAGGAGTGCTTCAAGAGTTCACTATTGTTTCTGCTTGGAGGAGGTGCTAAGCTTGTGCAGAGAGGCTGGTGAGGTAATCTTGGTGATGTTAGGAAGACGTCTTGGTGACATCGGAGTCTACTGCGAGGCTACAGGCACATGAGACAAGAGGGCTTCTGCTGCGGGTCGACAGGTGAAGAAGAAGGTGCGCGACGGGAGTCGAACCGAAGACCTCAAGAGTGAAGACAGTGGTGCACTCTGGGTGCTGCACAGTGCAAGGCGAGCCATCACCACTGCGGACTTTTAAGGTTGTACATTGCCACTATTTGAAAGATTGTTGATTGGATATACGACTGAACTTTTATTGTGATTTGTAGTCTTTGATTAATGGTAAACAATCTTGTTCTTTAAATGTCAAAGTTAATTATCTTTTCTGTGGCACAGCAGCAATGTGTGAATATCTAATTGTGTTGTGAAAGTTATAGTTGATTGCTGTTTTGTGTATTTCGTAGCTCTGTGAGCTATTAAATCCAGCACTTAATTCAACTATTTTATTTCTAATTATAAAGACTCCATCCCAAAAGAACTCATGAGAATTGCCCACATTTAAGTTTTTGCTTGAACTTGTAACAGTATATTTTAATTGCAGATTGTGTATGTGGTCACCACCTTGTATGTCAACAGCTTGTTAACCATTCCAGGCCGACTTGACGAAGGCGAGGCACAGTATACAATCTGTGAGAACACACTTGGTATCGAATCCTCTCTCTGGAAGGACTTGAACAACGTCCCAAGAGGAGCTGATAGGCGAGCCTTGTGAGGCTGTCCGTCGCGTGACTCGGCAGGGTCGTCAAGGATATCAGAGCACAGGCACCCCCCGCCAGGGCACCCCAGGAGACCCGCCTGAGCCGAGCCGACCAATCACAGGCCGCCCACGGACGCACACAAATATGGCGGCGTGCTCGTAGCGGCTAATTTCCCCCAGGTCATATCTGGGGAAACAACGCGCGTCGGACTGCGGACCACGGATGATGGCGGGGAGTGATGAGGGAGGATCGGGGCGGAGAGAAAAAGCAAAACATCAGAGACTTTCGGAAAATTACACATTTATGAGTTTCCAAAATAAACATTTACCTTGGCCGGGGACGAGGGCTGCAGCGAGAGGCGGGCTTGTCAAACAGCGGGCGAGGATAGAGGACCAGTGAGGCAGGCTGAGGACAGAGATAAAGGGCCTGTAGGTGTTGTCTCGTTTCTCGTCCAGTAATTCGCATTCTACGTCGGGCAAAGAGCCTGTGGCGCCCAGGTGGGTAGGCTGGCGTGTGTAGCGCAGCGTCATAACAGATGACGAGGCATGGCAAACAGGCCGGCTGCACAATTTCCCTCAGATATCTATGATTCACAAGTGAAAGGCTTGCATTTTGTTTTAATCATTCACGCGTTAACTACGTATATCATCTCGAAGCGGAACGCCAAAAAAATCTGGTGCATATTCTCTCCTAACTCAGTAGTATTTTTAGCTTATTTCATGACTGTGCTACAATTATTAAACTAAACCTGTTATACATATTCCTAGATGGAATGTAAGATCTGTATTAAACCAATAATTTTTTCTCAATTTGATATGAAAACGATGTGTTTTAGAGACAATCAACTAGAGTAACGTTTTGTCTAATTGTTACAGACTAATTATTCGTATGGCATTAGGCATCGTTTATCGAACAGTAACCAAGTTGTATGAAACCACAGGGTGGAAACAGCTTTTTTCACACGAGAATGCGTAAAACACCATAACTTTATATTATCGTGCCCTAACGCAAGTACTTCTGATAATATTCCCCAAAATATATTTTTTGCCTTCATCTTTAAAAGGGCATGTTACATAATTCCACGCTAAAAGTATTAATCTATAACTATAGGTTTCTTGAAGCCAATCTGCGAAAAGTAAACAATAACAGTCCTAGACAATAGTTTTAGCAAACGTTTTAAACAAAATTGTTTCCAGTGTTACGAACTTCTGAGGCAAAATCTCTGACCCCGGAATCTCGTGCATTTAACTACGGTGCAAGAGATTACGCGTAACGAATTAGTAATTTTGAATAAATATTTACTCATTAAGTTGGTAAGTACCATTATCTAGGATTGTCATGGGGTATTTTATCCATACGGGCTTCGAAAAAAGCGTAGAAAACAATTTATGTTTTCAGCGTTTATTTATCTACCACGCACTCTTAAGGACTTTTCCAATCATTGTTACTGGTTTGTGTAATGCTTGTCGAGTCTTAGATATGTGATTTTGGCGAGAATTTTTATAGATTTTAACTATATGCAGGCAAACAGCAAACGTTCAGTACTGGCGTACCTATTTTGACAAAAACAAGAAAGTGATAAGCATAACTAATAAGCCTACTGTCTTCAAAGTGGGTGGTAATTAACCCTGAAAGTTAAAATAGTTTACGTATATCTAGGAATACTGAATTATATTAATTTAGACATGTGATCAACGAATTGTACAAAAGTTAAGTCAGCTTACTAAGTAACATATGCATACCCATTTTGATAAAATTTAGAAAAAAAAATTGAGATGCCATTCAATCCTAAAAATAAAAAAATTGCTGCCGTTTTCAAAATATGACCAATGGGTGAACTAAACACACTAAAGTCTAGTCAACTAACTAAGTAGAATATACGTGCCTAAATTAATTAATTTCGGAAAAATATTGCCTCAAATATGTCATATTATGCTAATATGTATATATATATGTATGTATGTATAAATGGCCGCCATTTAAAAATATGAACATATGATTAATGAAGAACACAAAAGTCAAGTCAGTATGCTAAGTAGTATGTGTGTACTATGTTTAATAAAATTCGAAAAAGAAAAATATTTCTTTAGATACGTTAAATTATTCTAAATAAAAAAGTGAGTACCGTTTTGAATGAAATAAAATGAACGAATATTCCAATCAAAAGTTAAGTGAACATACCAAGCCATATTATATGTGAACCAAGATTATTAAATATCGAAGGAAAAAAATTCTCAGTTATGTGTGATTAAAAACAAACTACCGCCTTTCATGAAAATATAAACACAGGATGAACAAAACATACAAAAGTAAAGTCAGTTTTCCAATTAGTATATGTGTATTAAATCCTATAACATTCAGAAAAATATTTCCTGAAATATGACATATTATGAAAAAAATATATATAATAATGGCCGCCACTATATGCGTACTAGGTTTAACGAAATTCTGAAAAGTATTTCCTCAGATATGTTAAACTATGATAAAAATATTAAAATGGTTGTCAATACGAAAATATAAATATAGGATGAAAAAAATACACAAAATTCAAGCCAACTTTATATGGAGTCTATGTGTACCAATTTTGATGAAATTATGAAAATATTACCTAATATATGTAATACTATGATTAAAATATAAAATTGGCCGCCATTTTAAAAACATGACAATTGTACGAACAATATAAGCGAAAGTAAAGTCAGCTTAGTATGTAGTATATGTTTAGTAAATTTGAAGCAATTGTAAGAAGTATTTCCTAAGATACATCATACTATGCTAAAATGTAGCCTAAAATCCGCCATCATTTTGAAAACATTAACATAGAACGATTGAAATACAAACTTAAGGTCAGCTTAGTATGTGGTATACGTATACTAAGTTTAATTAAATTCGGAAAATAATTTCGTTAGATATGTTGTATTATGCTAAAAATATACAAGTGGCTGCCATTTTGAAAACATTAATTAAGTTTGCGTGAAATACACAAGAGTAAAATCAACTTAAAACGTAGTACATGCGTACTAAGTTTAATGAAATTCGGAAAAGTATTTTCTCAGATCTTATACTATGCTAAAAATACAAAAATTGTCACCATTTTGAACATATGAAAGCAGAATGAACAAAAAACACAAAAGTAAAGTCAGAATTGTATTTAGTATATGTGTACCAATTTTGGTGAAATTCTGAAAAATAATTTGTGAGGTAAGTTATGCTTTGCTAGGAATATCTAAATGGCCGCTATTTTGAAAATACAAACACAGGATGAACAAAATACGCAATATTCAAGTCAGCTTTGTATGTAGTGTATGTGTACCAAGTTTGGTGAAATTCTGAATAATATTTCCTAAGATATGTGATACTATGCTAAAAATATAAAAATTGCCGCCATTTTTAAAATATGGAAACGGAATGAACGAATTGCACGATAGTAAAGTAAGCTTTGCAATTAGTACATGCGTATCAAGTTTGATGAAATTCTAAAATATGGTTCCTCAGATGTCTAGCTTGATCGAAAACATTTTAATGGCCGCCATTCTTTAAAATATGAACTGGGCGTAAACGAAATATATAAAAGTTAATTCCAGTTACTAAGTACTATATGCGTGTAAAGTTTGATGAAATTCGGTCAACTAGTTCAAAAGTTTTTAGGAACACTCTCTCACACACACAGACACATAGCTTCCTTCGGAAAGTAGGATAACAAATGTCTGCCACATAGATACTACATGGAAATCTAGCTAATTGTGAGTTTATCTCACGATAAATCACTCTACCATCTCAGTATCTTGAAGTTTTATAATCGTAATCTTGTCTACTACAGAAAGTAATTTTCCGTGGCAAATTTGGTTATGATGAATCATCACTTTCTTCTTGAAATCGAAGATCCGATTGTTAAGGCCATGGTCATTCATTTATTTAAAACAATTGCAAATAACTGAAATATTTTTTTACCAAATGCTTTGAAAAAATTTGAGA
Source organism: Medauroidea extradentata (assembly GCA_003012365.1). Lineage (NCBI taxonomy): Eukaryota > Metazoa > Arthropoda > Insecta > Phasmatodea > Phasmatidae > Medauroidea > Medauroidea extradentata. The sequence continues at coordinate 79,621 of PNEQ01110446.1, forward strand.
CTGCGTACAGTCGTATGATACACAATTCTGGCAGAGAGTTTTTTTTTTATATAATTTACCGTTTGCTAACAAAAAAAATTATCTTACTTTATTTTGGCTTATTTTGACAACAAAATATGTGATATTTCAGGTGCAAAAATCTGAAAATCCGTTTGGTGTACAGCAACTGAAAAATTCAGATAAAACTATCATATAAGTGTTGAAACTATAAAAATTGATATTTTCTAAACCCTTGCAAAACTAAATAGCGAGGCCTTAATGATATACAGCAGACTAAATCACTGGGTATCAATTTTCATGTATTAAAACGTCTTAATTTGTTTTAACAAAAACTATTATTTTCCACCTAGATATCACTACTATACAAAAGTCATATTTGTTGTGTGTACCACAATTTTAATGCATCACAGATGTGTTTACATGACAATTTACTATAAGTGTTAATATTTAATATAACGATTCGGCCCATGGTATCTCGCATTGCTTCAAGGTTACTCGTTGCACTGTTACCAACCTGGACGACCAGAGATGCATGAAGGATTACATGAAATGAGACCCAGCAGATGAAGCAGCGACGAAATACAAGGGCAGAGAATACGAGAGTATCCTGAGAAAACCCGCTGGCCAACGACAACAGCCCCTAGGTTTCCATATGCAACAAAAATCCGGGGATGGAGCCCGGATCGCCTTATTGGGTGAAAGTGATCTTATCACTCAGCCGCCGTGGACCCTTATTTGTTAAGAGGCTATCAATTAACCAGGACAATAATAAGCGTATGTACCACAAAACCCA